>BSBK01002963.1:1450000-1735000 GCA_027943335.1 Chamaecyparis obtusa | reverse complement strand
AATAATCATGAATCAACTGAATCAAGCACAATAAAATCAAGCAAACTAAGACCAAGCACACACTCAAGAATAGGATCCACAAATTCATACCAACCAGATGAATTCAGGTAGGGTAGTTAGATTGACACTTGTCCAATCCTAGGACAATTAGGCTTAGGTTAGGGTTTTGGGTCTGTGTATTATCTCCCTTCTTTACCATTGAGATGAATGTTTGTGGGCATGCTCACTCCTGCCAATTCAGGGAAGATGATGCCCTGTACCTGCAAACCTATCATCACAAGATGAAGCATGTACATACAATAAATAGTAGACAATGATAGGGTATGGTCAAACATGTGGATCTTGACTATGTGAGTAACTACGCCTCCGTCCTCTACCACATAAGCATGTCGAATAGATACAAACACATGATAACCATACACATGCAAGTATGGGATAAGTACATCATAATCAACATAAAACATGTAATCTAACATCATGAAACATCAACATCTAATCTATGCATACACATGATAAACATATGATAATAATCCATAATCATCATTAATGAAACAATAATCAATCACATGAAAAGTGACCTAAAATAATTTGGTCAAACAATTGAAACATAAAGAAAACTAAGAGCATCCTATGGGTGGGTACTACATCCTCCCCCCCCCTAGGATTAGGCTTACTCTTGGAAGCCTTAAACAAGTAGGGATATAAGTCCCATAAAACTTGCTGCATTGAAAAGGAAACTAAACCAAGGCTCACTAGGAAGATCTCTGCCTTGAAAAATGTGTCAATCAATTAGGACAATTGACCGCAATGTGGCCATGTTGTCCACAAAAATAACAACCACCTTTACCACCAAAACTCTGGGGTTGTTGATCCACTCGATTGTGCAAACTACGCTGCCAGTTGTGATAGTTCCCTAATTGAGAACCACCACTACTACCATGGAAGAATTTCTTCTTCTGCTGATTCTGATTACCTTTCGAAAAGGTAGAAGCGTTCTAAAAATTCTCATTCCTCTGAGATTGATTCCCCTTGGAACCACTAGGCTAAACACCTCTCTGACCACTATAACTCAATGCTAAATTCACCTCTATAAGAGTAGCCTTAATGACTGCTTCCTTGAGGGTCTTAGGCTCAAAGAGTTTAAATTCTCCAATTAGGCGAGCATTAAGTCCCCTTACAAAGTGTTGAACTAGGAGAGTTGTATCCTTTCCAAAGCCAGAATACTACTTGAGCTTGAAAAATTGACACTCGTACTCTCCCACTGACAGGGTCAACTATCTCAAGTTGTGAAATTCATCTGCTCTCTACTACCTCCACTGATTTAAGAGGAAGCACTCTTAGAAGTTCTCAAGAAATAACTCCCAAGTGATAGTATCCATTTGAAGACCCAACTTCTCCTCTTCTATCTTCCACCATACAGCTAAAAAATCTATAAGCTGCATAACTGCAAACCTAGCTTTAGTATTGCTACTAAAGGGATGCATGTCGAAAATCTACTCTAATGCTATCAACCATGTCTCTACCTCTAAACCACTACCTTTCCCATCAAAGGGATTAGGTCACCCTCTCATCATATCCCTCATGTGGTTAGCTGCCACAACTGTAGGATCAACTATGGAATCCCTCCTTAGAGGACTCCTAGACCTCTCTCTAGCCCACTCTACTCTGACCTACTCAGGACCAAGATGATTGAGAATCACTTGCAAGAACTATCTCGTGTCTAGTCCTTCAGACTCAACCTGATGATCCTCTCTTTGATTAGCTATAGACTATTGGTGGTGACTCTCCTGACTAACACTTGTAGAAGGGCTATGATGTCTACCCCTTCCACGACCACCATAATAACCTCTACCTCTACCTCTAGAAGCTCTAGTGACAGGCATGATTATTGCATCATACAGAGATCCAAACAACATCACAAAACATAACTTGAAACAAAAACAAAAAGAAACATAATCACAAAGTAATAGTCTGCAAAAAAAATGTTTTATGTCTATGTTTAGTTTCAAGTTTAAACTACACAAAACCTAATAGGCGTACATACCCAAAGTTCCCAGTGTAGAAACTCTATTATGATACCAGATGTAATGCCCCACCATGGAACACAAGAGAGATAAACCTATAACATGCTACTAAGTTTGGTGAACATTTTTTTTTCTAAAGTTAGCATACAAGATAAACAACAATGCAGAAGCAATTACCATTTACTCACATTGAAACAACATCCAACATAGATTACAAATCTCAAGGGTTCCATGATGTAGAATTACTTAAGAACAAAGATACAACTAAGGAAAGATAACAAAAGACCCCATAACATAAATGATACAATTAAAACTTACATCAACTGCACATGTCGTAGGGTATGTAATGAATAAATCTAACACAAAAGTACAAAGTCCATATTAGGTACCACATGTGATACTCTAATATAGGATTACATAAAGGAAGATATGATAAGAACCATCAATGAAGAAACATAAAGGCATCCAAATGCAAAAGTACCAATAGCATCGGCACCAAGACATTGAATCTCAAATGGTAAAGAATCACTACCACCTGTCCATGTAGAACCATAAAGGCCTACCCCACCCTACTGAGGAGATAACAACAAACCCCAATTGGATGGCCAAACCAAACAAGAATAACCACTAAGCAAGGAATCCTGAAAGGTCTCTACTCAAGGTGTAAAAAATAAGGTGCAAAGTGAGACACACTAATCCAGAGGCATAAACAGAAACTTGGGAGATGATCTAGGCTACATGCTATGGGAGTGTCATCACATGTCTAATTACTTGAGTACCCTAGACTGATTACAATGGACCTCGGACTCTCAAGCATTGAGTTACCATGGAACTGGCCACTCTGGGCCCCAGACGCTCAATACGATCCATGTAGGATTAGAATACTCTCTCATAGAAATGAGGAATTATAATCATAACCATACTCTAAATTATCTTTTTAATGATCTCTACACATTTTAATTACTATGTTATCACTTAATTACATAACTTAAGATAGGTTACCCAACTACTGACCACTTTGTGTCCTAGCCCCTATTGTAAGCCACTCCCCTAAGATGCACCTACTCAACCTCCCCTAGGCTCATAATCTCATAAACATCAAAATAGGTATACTACCAAGTAATCCCAGAAGCAGTTTCACACATAAGAAACTAACATGATTACAAAGATACCAAAAATAGATAATACAACAACAAGAGACCATAAGATCAAAATAGGAAAGATAATCAGAGAAGTACATACACATCAAAGCATAGCTTAACATAGAAACATCTGACACATATCCCTGCCTCTGTCTCCCCCTAGGTCATTCTAATGCTTGACATCACATAATGCACTAGAAGTCAGAAGCATGAACGACGAGTACACATTCACAACTTAGTAAACTGAAATTGATCTATAAGCATTTAAATTCTGCATTCATCATAAATGAATTCAAAAGTACAAACGAATAAAACTGCTAGGAGAAAATTAACATAAACTTTTCAATAATGTCTTAATGAAAGAAAATATCCTATATACATTTCAAGATCTCAATACAACAAATCACCCAATTTCACTACAAAGTCTCCAATTCCCAATAATCGATCATTTGAAATAACATATATAGGGAAAAGTATGAGTTAGCGATATATTAATGTACACACCTAAGAATTTCTTATAAATAAAAGATTACTAATCTAATCAATTGACTCATACCATGAAGATGAAAAATTAATGAAAATAATCATTCTTTGCTCATTAATAAATCTCCAAAACATACAATCTACTATTTGGATAAACAAATCTCCTAATAGCTTACAAACAAAAACCTAATTTTAATTAAGTTAATACTAACCATTTAGCTCAACTTAGTTAATCTGCAATTCAACTTAATCAAATAATCCAATTATTTAAGCCAAATTAAATAGCAAATTAACTATATAGTCTAAAGAAACTAAGATAAATTACAAATAAAGTAATTTATAAATTAATTTGATTTACATATTAATTAAATTATAATTAAAATACATTACAATAAAATAAATATTAATTAAATAAATTAGGATTAAATAAATTTAAATTAATCTAAAAACAAATTAATAAACAACAAAATTTTAAATTAATAAAAGAAAATAACATTGGGGGGGAGGGGGACCCTGCGGGCCCCACACCCCACTCACATACCCTATTCCCCCATGCACTTCTACTTGCGCAGGGTACTGTCGTGGTAGTACCCCCTCTGCACGCGACAGAGCTGATACTGTCGCGATAGTACTCCCTCTACCATCGACGGTACTCTTGGGGGGTGGGGAGAGGTGGTGGCCCCCACCTTCCTCAAACCTTATCAATTTTTATTTTTAAAACCCAAACTTTTAAAAATGATGCATATATATAAGTTTATATATATATATATATATATCTATATATATATATATATCCAACAGAATTAACATAAAGATAGATGTATTTTTATATATTTCTATTTCTATTGTCTTTTTCCAAATTTTCACATGTGACAGTGTAACTTTTTTTTTAATATTGATTGTACCCATTTTACCAGCAAGCATATGTTTAACTAGAGTAGGTAATTTTTAACTAAAATTGGATTTTCTTTTTGGTAACAAATTGGTTTCTATCAAAGTACCAAATTTTTATTCAACCCTATAGTTGAATTATAGAGCAGGTTTAATTTATTGATTTCTAGGAAAACTATAATGACTTAATTAATTAAATTTTGCCAGCATAATGGCACAATACTTAGATTTGATAAAATATAAAAATCAGCTATCGCAAGGTTTTCTAAAATACCCAGATCTAAGATAAACACAAAAAGACAAATAGATGTGAAAACAGAGATAACAGGCAAAATTCAATGCCTACCTTAGATCCAATGCCAAAAATTGAAAATGAAAAACCTTGTAGATATGAGAATAGAATTCTCTTGAAAACCAAGCCCAACTTGCAGATCTGAAAGCTATGTAAAAAATAGGTACCTGATCCAGATGCACAAAGAAGCCCAAATCAACAAGCAGCCACAACAATCCACAAATCTCCAAAATTCCAAGCACACAAGCTCTCCCGAAAAATCTTCTCCAAAACCTGTCTCCCCTCCAAATGAGTGCAATATTTTTTCCTAATAGGAATTCAATTCCCAAATTCATGCAATCCCTAAAGACAACTCAAAAGCTAACTCACAGTTCAACTCCAATTCAGAAATGGAGGGAAAATCCAATTAATAAATTAAAAATACTTTTTAATGCACAACTCAACTTAAACTTTTTAAAACAAGTTGTTTATTTTGGAGAACAATTCAATTTAAAAATAAATATTAATGCACATGTCACAATTAAAATATGTATTAAATATATTAAATACTTAATGCATCCTAAAGCCATGCAAATCAAGTATTTAATAATTCAATAAAGTATGCAACATAAATTAAATCCAATTACAATTAAATGTTCAATTAATTCCAAATAATTAAATAATTGACTTTGGATTAATTTTCCAAATTAATCATAGGGACATAAATAATCATTAAATACAACTATAATCCTAACATTATTAATCATATAAAATCACCTAAATAATCATGAATCAACTGAATCAAGTACAATAAAATCAAGCAAACTAAGACCAAGCACACACTCAAGAACAAGATCCATGAATTCATACCAACCAGATGAATTCAAGTAGGGTAGTCAGACTGACACTTGTCCAATCCTAGGACAATTAGGCTTAGGTTAGGGTTTTGGGTCTGTGTATTTTCTCCCATGTTTACCATTGAGATGAATGTTTGTGGGCATGCTCACTCCTACCAATTTAGGGAAGACGATGCCCTGTACCTGGAAACTTGTCATCACAAGATGAAGCATGTACATACAATAAATAGCAGACAATGATAGGGTATGGTCAGACGTGTGGATCTCAACTATGTGAGTAACTACGCGTCCATCCTCTACCACACAAACACGCCAAACAGATACAAAACACATGATAACCATACACATGCAAGTATGCAAGTATGGGATAAGTACATCATAATCAACATAAAACATATAATCTAAGATCATGAAACATCAACATCTAATCTATGCATAAACATGATAAACATATGATAATAATCCATAATCATCATTAATGAAACAATAATCGATCACATGAAAAGTAACCTAAAAGAATTCGGTCAAACAACTGAAACATAAAGCAAACTAAGAGCATCCTACTGGTGGGTACTATAGTTTGATAGAGTCAGAGAAGAGGTAACATATTATTCTATTGAGTAATACAAAGATTATTTGGATAGTGTGTTTAGTGATCTTCCCCTGAAGTTGTTTGGGTAGTGGGTCCTTCTGTCTTCCATAACTCTTAACAGGGTTAGAAGCTTTTAACAGGGATTCAAAATCTCCTAACAAGGATTCATATGTACTGAATGTATTTCATAAGACTCCTAACAGAGTCTATCCTTTCACAAGGAATATTCATATTAGTGCATCTTTTGTGGGCATCATTCCAATCGGGGTTTACTCTTTGATCAAGAGGTTCCCTAGTCAACATATCTTGTGTCATTGTGTTATTGTGTACAAATATCTTTCTATGGTTGGTAATTATATTGCTTATATGGTTTAATGTTGTTGAAGATGATAAAAGTTATAATTATCTGATAATGGATTCACCCCCCCATTCTCAATTATATTGGTGGACTTTACTTTCTAACAATTTGTATCAGAGCGGTAGGTCCTTGAAAAAGAAGTTTAATAGCTTAAGGAGATCCATGGTGAATTTCAAGAAAGAAAGCCCTAAGTTTGATGGAGTAAATTTTGATAGCTAGAAAGAAAAGATGAAGACACACCTACTGTGTTTAGGACCAGGTTATTGGTTGATTACAAAGAATGATAAGACTATCATTGAAGAGGATAATCTTGAAACATGTACTTTTGATGAGAGAGATCTATTCATGTGTAACATACTTGCAAGAGAATCACTTTTGACAACCCTTCCAGAGAATGAGTATAGTCAAGTAAAATATTTAAAAAAATCTCATGAAATTTAGAATGCTTTACACTCTACTTTTGAAGGTGATGAACATGAAAAAAGAGTTACATTACATAATTGGATATGTGCATTTGAAGATATAAGAATGTTGGAAGATGAATCTATTAGAAGCTATATTGGTACAATGTCAGAAATTATTACAGGTATAAAATGTTGTGGAGGAACAAAGGCAGAGAATGAAGTGATATGGAAAATTCTAAGGACATTGACCATTTTATTTAAGAAGACAACACAGATGATTGAACAAGTTATACCTTGTACTACAAACTTTACAAGAGACACTCTTCTTGGAAGATTGGAAGCAGTAGAAATGAACTTGAGATTATTAGGAGACTTACCTAGAATGGAGACAACATTCAATGCTCTTAGTATTCACCCTACTTTGTCAAGAAGCATCAGTGTGAGTGGAGATTATGCTAGTAGTAGCAGATCTAGAAATGAAGAAGACAAGAAGATTGAAGAAGGTATTGCCTTGCTTGTGAAAAGAGAACCAGATGGTAAGAAAACATTTAAATGTTGGACTTGTCAAGAATATGGTCATTTTGCATCTAAATGTCCTAAGAGAGTTAAAAAGTATAGAAACAATTTCAAACCTAGAAGATCTAAGGAATTTTATTATACTAATGATGAAGATCTTGAAGCTAGTATAGAAAGAACTTTGAGTGAAAGTGATACTGAGAATAATGATGACATACGATTTGTAGCAATTAAAGAAGACAATCCTGAAACTGATGTTAAGGAAGAAAAAGCCTTAGTTTCTCAAGTTGAAAAGAAAGCTGATTGGATTATAGATAGTGGTTGTTCACATCATATGATTGGTGACATGAAAAAATTTATAAATTTTAATGAATATGATGGAGGAGTTGTTAGAGTTGGAAATAATGTACCTTATTTGATTAAAGGTATAGGATCTATTACTCTTGATGGAAAGACTAATAATGATGATGTTTATTTTGTGGATGGACTGAAACATAATATTTTGAGTTTTGGATAGTTAGTTGATAAGGGATATCAAGTTTGGTTTACTGAAAAAATTTGTGTGATAAAGGATAAAGATGGAAATCTGATTGGAACTGGATCTAGAACCAGAGGTAATGTATTTCAGTTGAATCCTACTGAGATGACATGTTTGATTACTAAGATTGATGACAGTTGGTTATGGCATAGAAGGTTTTGTCATATAAACTTTGACAACATTGTGAAAGTAAGTACTACACTTGCAGTGAGAGATTTTCCTAAAATTATGAAGCCTACTAACGTGATTTGCAAAGAATGTGTAATGGCTAAACAGAAGAGAAGTTCTTTTCCTAGTAAGAAGTTTATATCTATAGAAAAGTTGGAGATAGTTCATACAAATTTGAGCAGTCCTACCAGAACTAGAGGATTCTATGGAGAAAGGTATTTTATGATTCTTGTTGATGATTTTACAAGAATGATGTGGATTGCATTTCTTAAAGAAAAATCTGAAGCATTTGATAAGTTTAAAATTGTTAAGAATAAAGTTGAGAATGAATCTAGAATGAAGATAAAATGTTTGAGATTTGATAGAGGTGGAGAATTTACTTCTAGAGAGTTTAACACCTTTTGTGAAGAAAATGACATTAAGAGACAGTATTCAACCCCTAGAAAACCTGAACAAAATGGCATTGCAGAAAGAAGAAACAGATCAGTGATTGAAGCAGCAAGAGCTATGTTATTTGAGAATGATTTGGTGAAGATATTCTGGAGAGAAGCAGTGAACACAATAGTGTATACAATGAACAAATTACAAATCAGAATAGACATAGACAAGACACCTTATGAATTATGGTTTGGACATGCACCCTCATTTAAGTATTTTAGAATTTTTAAAAGAAAATGTTATATAAAGAGAGATGATGATATTGGAAAGTTTGATCCTAGAAGTGATGAAGGTATATTTCTTCGATATTCTTTGAAAAGAAAAGCATATAGATGTTACAATAAAAGAACTAAGACTATTGTTGAAAGCGCAAATGTTAAAGTTGATGAAAAGTTCAAAATTCAGGAAAGAATGCTTGATTATGAATCAGATGACGAAGCTCATCCTAAAACTAACACTGGATCTACTGAATTATTTTATAAAACTGACAATGATTTGTTTAATGAATTCCATAGTGAAGTCATTGAAGAACCTACATCTGAAGTGAGATCTAAGATAGTGACAACAAGAAAAAGTTTGTTAAGAAATCATCCTATCAGACAAATTATTGGAAGCATCAAAAGAGGAGTTCTAACTCAAAATAAGGTACAAGAATAGCTATGTTTGATTTCTCAAATTGAACCTAAGACTACTAATTAATCTTGTGAAGATGAAAGTTGGACTAATGCTATGAAAGAAGAACTAGATCAGATTGAAAAGAACAAGACATGGGAATTGGTCCCTAGACCTAAAGACAAGAATGTTATTGGAACTAAATGGGTATTCAGAAACAAGATGAATGAACAAGGAGAAGTAGTGAGAATCAAATAAAGATTGGTATGTAAGGGTTACTCACAGCAAGAAGGAATTGACTATGAAGAAACCTTTGCACCTATTACAAGAATTGAAGCAGTAAGAATGTTTTTGGCTTACATAGCTTACAAGAAATTCAAAGTATATCAGATACATGTGAAGTTAGCATTTCTAAATGGAGAATTGGAAGAAGAAGTCTACATTGAGTAGCCTAAAGTTTTTCCTTTGACTCAAGAAGGAGACATGGTATGAAAACTAAAGAAAGCTTTATATGGACTTAAACAAGCACCTAGAACTTTGTATGCAAGACTGGATAAGTATTTGTTAAAACTGGGATTGACAAAAGAAACAGCTGATAGCAATCTATACATAAAAGAAATTAAAAATAGTTTGTTGGTTATAGTTATTTTTGTTGATGACATTATCTTTGGAGGAGAAGATGAAGCTAGTGACAAATTTGTTGATGAAATGAAGACTAAATTTGAAATGAGTATGATTGGTGAAATGAAATACTTTTTGGGATTACAGATAACACAAAACAATGATGGTATCTTTGTAAGTTAGACAAAGTACCTGAATGACTTGTTGAAAAGATTTGGAATGGAGAATTGTAAACCAGTTGGAACACCCATAGTGACTGGACATAAGTTATCTAGCACAGATGAGACTCTTGCAATGGAATAGAAGAAATACAGATCTATGATTGGAGGATTGTAGTATTTGACTCATACAAGACCTGATATAGCACATTCAGCTGGAATTGTAGGAAGATTTCAAGCTATACCTATAGAATCACATTATGCAGCAATGAAGAGGATACTGAGATATTTAAGAGGCATAATGGACTATGGACTATGGTATGAAAAATCTAATGATTTTACCCTATGTGCATATACAGATGCTGATTGGGGAGGCAGTGTTGATGATAAGAAAAGCACCAATGGTGGAGCATTTTTCCTTGGAGGAAAATTGGTTTCTTGGCTAAGTAAGAAGAAGAATTGTATCTCACAAAGCACAGCAGAAGTAGAATATGTAGCAGTAGAAAACAATTATAACCAGATAATTTGGATGAAGCAAATGCTGAAGGATATTGAAATAAAGTGTGTTGAACCTATTTTCATACATTGTGACAACACCAGCACAATTAGTATGTCTAAGAATCTTGTATTACATTCTAAGACAAATAAAATAGAGATTAAGTATCATGTTGTAAGAGAGAAAGTTGTTGAGAAAGAAGTCAGACTTGAGTACATAAGTACAAAGGAGTAGATAGTAGATACATTCACAAAGCCTTTGCCTAAGGATAAATTTGAGTATCTGAGAGGTATGCTTGGGGTTATGCCCTAGCCTACTTTTGAAAAGTGATGTAGTTGGTTGCATCCATCCAATGGTATATGAGCCTTATCTTTCTGCTGGACTAGATGTTGGTACTTCCTCTATGGGGGAGTATGTGTATCTGAGCTGAGTCATGAGACTCTAGTGAATGTAATTTCTGAAGAGTGTCTTTTGACATTGGATTTGTTGTTGACATAATGATGAAATTTCTATCATTGATGTCAATGGGGGAGAAGTATACATGAAAAACCATCTGAAACATCTGTTGGAGAGAACTGAATAGGAAAATGAAGCAAGATTTGATTGATGAAGAGGATTTGCAGCAGCAGTGTTGCAGTATTGGATTTTTGGAACATTGGATGTTTTTCATCTATGTTGTCATCAATGCCAATGGGGGAGATTGTTAGGAATGAATGATAACTATTTGGCAGCCATTTTGTAGTAGTTGTTGTTGCATTCATGACTATGATTGTCATTGATGTCAACACGGTGATTTACTGAAGAGTTGCAGAGAAGCAGAAAGAGTTTGGATTAAAGCATGTGGGTTATTGTAGTTGGAGCTATGTGATGTTGAGGATATACTCTTTGATATGTTATATTTCTATGGTTAAGAGTGCAAATAGTAATTCTTTTATTCATGGAAGTTATGAGCACTATTGTGGAAGCAGTATTCAGGCAGTGTTCCTGAGTAGCGGTTTGTGGAAATCGGATGATATCTCCTAATTGGGATGGAAAATAGTTTTACATAGTTAAAGGGAAGTTGAAGAGACATTGATAATGATGTGGATGATAGCACAAACTTCAAGGTCGCACAAGTGAAGATTTATTGTATTTGGAAGCTGACAGTTTTTGTGTAATTTTTATGTACTGTGTGGAAACTTTTATTTTGTAATTGTATGTTGACTCATTTGTAATTATTTGAGTGTGGTATAAAGGAAGGAATGTACTTCCTTATTGTAATATGGTTGAAGTGGTGGTTGTGTGATTGTGTATGCATGAAGTAAAGAAAAGAGCTAAGTATGAAAGAGAATTTGTGAAGGAACACATGCAAGGTATGGAGATCTAAAATTGAGATCTGGTGTAATAGTGAGTGTGGTTTGGCATAGTCAGAGAAGAGGTAACATATTATTTTGTTGAGTAATACAAAGATTATTTGGACAGTGTGTTCAGTGATCTTACCCTGAAGTTGTTTGGGTAGTGGGTCCTTCTGTCTTCCATAACTCTTAACAGGGTTAGAATCTTTTAACAGGGATTCAAAATCTCCTAACAGGGATTCATATGTACTGAATGTATTTCATAAGACTTCTAATAGAGTCCATCCTTTCATAAGGAATATTCATATTAGTGCATCTTTTATGGGCATCATTCCCATCGGGGTTTACTCTTTGATCAAGAGGTTCCCTAGTCAACATATCTTGTGTCATTGTGTTATTATGTATGAATATCTTTCTATGGTTGGTAATTATATTGCTTATATGGTATAATGTTGTTGAAGATGATAAAAGTTATAATTATCTGATAACTGATTCACCCCCCCCCCCCCCCCCTTCTCAATTATCTTGGTCAGCTTTACTTTCTAACACACTTGTAGTAAGAGATTTACCTAAAATTATGAAGCCTACTAACATGATTTGCAAGGAAAGTGTGATGACTAAACAAAAGAAAAGCTCATCTCCCAGCAAGAAGTTTACAACAGTAGAGAAGTTGGAGATTATTCATACAGATTTGAGTAGTCCTACAAGGACTAGAGGATTATATGGAGAAAGGTACTTTATGATTCTTATTGATGATTTTACAAGAATGATGTGGATTGCATTTCTTAAAGAAAAATATGAAGCATTTGATAAGTTTAAGATCATTAAGAATAAAGTTGAGAATGAATGTAGAATGAAGATTAAATGTTTGAGATTAGATAAAGGTGGAGAATTTACTTCAAAATAATTTAACATTTTTTTTGAAGTGAATGGTATTAAGAGATAGTTTTGCAGCCCCTAGGACGTTGCAGAAAGGAGAAATAGATCAGTAACTGAAGCAGCAAGAGCTATGTTATTTGAGAATGACTTGGCAAAGATATTCTAGAGAGAAGAAGTGAACATAGCAGTGTATACAATGAACATAGTGAAAATCAGAGTAGACACAAACAAGACACCCTATGAACTATGGTTTGGACATGCACCATTAGTTAAGTATTTTAGAATTTTTGGAAGCAAATGTTATATTAAGAGAGATGATGACATTGGAAAGTTTGATCGTAGAATTGATGAAGGTATATTTCTTGGATATTCATTGAAGAGAAAAGCTTATAGATGTCACAATAAGAGAACTAAGACTATTGTTGAGAGCACAAATGTTAAAGTTGATGAAAAGTTCAGAATTTAGGAAAGAATGCTTGATTATGAATCAGATGAAGGAACTAATCTAGAGACTACTGAATTATTCTATGAAACTGATAGTGATTTGTTGAATGAATGCCATAGTGAAGAAACCATTGAAGAACCTACAACAGAAAAAAAAGTACGGAGAGGATGACACCTAACAGGAATATATTAAGGAATCATCCTACTGAGCAGATTATTGGAAGCATAGACAGAGGAGTTTTGACATGAAATAACATACAAGAACAATTGTGTTTGATTTCTCAAATTGAACCTAAATCTACTAGTGAAGTTTGTGAAGATGAACATTGGATTAAAGCCATGAAAGAAGAATTGGATCATATTGAAAAGAACAAGACATGGGAATTGGTCCCTAGACCTAAAGATAAGAATGTTATAGGAACAAAATGGGTATTCAGAAATAAGATTAATGAACATGGAGAAGTAGTAAGGAACAAAGTAAGATTGGTATGTAAAGGATACTCGCAACAAGAAGGAATTGACTATGAAGAAAATTTTTCACCAGTAGCAAGAATTGAAGCAGTAAGAATATTTTTGGCCTATGCATCTTACACGAAATTCAAAGTGTTTCAGACAAATGTGAAGTCAACATTTCTGAATGGAGAATTGGAAGAAGAAGTCTACATTGAGTAGCCTGAAGGTTTTCCTTTAACTTAAGAAGGAGACATGGTATGTAAATTGAAGAAAGCTTTATATAGACTAAAGCAAGCAACTATAACTTGGTATGCGAGATTGGATAAGAATTTGTTAAAGTTAGGATTTACAAAAGGCACAGCTAATAGAAACCTATACACAAAGGAAGTTGAAAATGGTTTGTTGGTTGTTATTTTCATTGATGATATCATCTTTGGAGGAGAAGATGAAGTGAGTGATAAATTTGTAGATAAAATGAAGACTAAATTTGAAATGAGTATGATTGGTGAAATGAAATACTTTTTAGGATTGCAGATAACACAGAATAGTGATGGTATCTTTGTAAGTTAGACAAAGTACTTGAATGATTTATTGAAGATATTTGGAATGGAGAATTATAAACCAGTTGGAACACCTATGGTAGATGGACACAAGTTATCTAGCATAGATGAGACTCCTGCAGTGGAATAGAAGAAGTACAGATCTATGATTGGAGGATTGCAATATTTAACTCATACAAGACCTGATATAGCACATTCAGTTGGAATTGTAGCAAGATTTCAAGTTGAACCTAGAGAATCACATTATGCAACAGTAAAGAGGATACTGAGATACTTAAGAGGCATAATTGAGTATGGATTGTGGTATGAAAAATATGATGATTTTACCCTATGTGCATATACAAATGCTGATTGGGGAGGTATTGTTGATGATAAAAAGAGCACCAGTGGTCGAGCATTTTTCCTTGGAGGAAGATTAGTTTCTTGGCTAAGCAAGAAGTAGAATTGTATTTCACAGAGCACAGAAGAAGCAAAGTATGTGGTAGTAGCAAACAATTGTAATCAGATAATTTGGATGAATCAAATGTTGAAGGATATTGGAATAAAATTTGTTGAGCCTATTGTTATACATTGTGATAACACCAGCACAGTTAGTATGTCTAAGAATCATGTGTTACATTCTAAGAAAAAGCATATAGAGATAAAGTATCATGTAGTGAGAGAGAAAGTTGTAGAGAAAGAAGTCATACTTGATTACATAAGTACAAAGGAGCAGATTGCAAACATATTTACAAAACCTTTTCCTAAGTATACATTTGAGTATCTGAGAGGTATGCTTGGGGTTATGCCCTAGCCTACTTTAGAGAAGTGATGTAGATTGTTGCATCTATCCAGTGGTATATGAGCCTTATCTTTCTTCTGGACTAGATGTTGGTACTTCCTCTATGGGGGAGTATGTATATCTGAGTTGAGTCATGAGGACTCTAGTGAATGTATTTTCTAAATAGTGTCTTTTGAAATTGAAGTTTTTGACATAATGATGAAACATCTATCATTTATGTAAATGGGGGATAAGTATACATGAAAAACCATCTGTTGGAGAGAACTGAATAGGAAAATGAAGCAAGATTTGATTGATAAAGAAGACTTGAAAGCATTTTCAGAGTAGTAGTGTTGCAGTGTTGGATTTATGGAACTTGGATGTTTTTTCATCTATGTTGCCATCAATGCCAATGGGGGAGATTGTTAGGAATGAATGCTAAATATATCCTATGGGGGAGTATTCATAGCCATTCTGTAGAATTTTTTGTTGTATTCATGACTATGTTTGTCATTGATGTCAACACAATGATCTATTGAAGATTAGCAGCGAAGTAAACAGTGTTTGGGTTAGCGCACTTGGGATATTGAAGATGAAGCTATGAGTATTTGAGGACTTAATCTATGATATTCTATGATATCATGGTTAAGAGTGTAGATGAAAATTTATTTATTTATGATAGTTAAGAGGAAATCAGTGGAAGCAGTATTTAGGCAGTGTTCCTAAGTAGCGGTTTGTCGAAATTAGATGATATCTCCTAATTGGGATAGAATCTGATCATGTGTAGTTATAAGGTAGTTGAAGACATGATTTTAGTGATGTGGATGTGAGTGCAAGATTTGAGGTCACACAAGTGGAGAATTATCTTAATTGGAAGCCTACAGTTTTGTGTAATTTTGGTGTAACGTGTGGAAACTTTTATTTTGTAATTTGTATGCCGACTCATTTGTAATTACTTGAGTGTAGTATAAAGGAAGGAATTTTTTCCTTGTAATTTTTGTATGTGTATGAGAAAGTGAATGAAGGAATTGTGAAAGTGAATTTGTTGAAAGAGGATATGTGAAGCTCAGAGATCTGGTATTGAGATCTGAAGAAGCAGTTGGTGCAGTTTGGCATAGTTAGAGGAGTATTGAATTGTTGAGATAAGTAATCTTTTGGTATTATTCTGTTGAGTAATACATAGATCAGTTGGACAGTGAGTTCAGTGATCTTACCCTGAAGCTTTTTGGGCAGTGGGTTCTTCTGTCTTCCATAACTCCTAATAGAGTTAGAATCTTTTAGCAGAGATTCAAAGTCTCCTAATAGGGACTCATATGTATTGAATGTATTTCATAAGACTCCTAACATAGTCCATCCTCTCACAAGGAACTTTCATATTAGTGCATCTTTTGTGGGCATCATTCCCACTAGGGTTTACTCTTTGATCAAGAGGTTCCCTAGTCAACATATCTTGTGTCATTGTGTTATTGTGCATGTATATCTTTCTATGGTTGTTGATTACATTTCTTACATGGTTAAAATATATTAAGGTTGATAAAAGTTGTATTTATCTGATAACTGATTCACCCCCCCTCCCTTCTTAGTTATCTTGGTGGACTTTACTTTCTAACATTTACTTACCCCATACTTTCATGTGTATGGATATTAGGTATTTTTTACCTTTCTGTTTGACATGTTTGATGTGGTTGATGGATGAAGTCATGGTTACCTGCTTGCAGGATCCATGCAATGTCTTGATCATTGCATACACACACACACACACACAGACACACACACACACACACGTGTGTGTGTGTGTGTGTGTGTGGATGTACATGCTTTTCTTTTATGTAAGTTTGTAGGTACTGAGCATCAACTTCCTTGAATTGTCAGGATGAGAGTGCCTTATCACAATGTCTCAATGGTAAGAGAGAGGAGATAAAATTCAAGTTCGAATTCCAACCTAATCCATTTTATTGTCCTAAAATACTAGAAAAGTTTCTAATATTTTACCTTCTAAATTTGTCCAGGTGACTTGAGTTCATAAGCCTTTCCCTTTAGCATGATTAGCATTTTATTAGGTTCAGTTGATTTTGCTAATCTTTGGCTGGTTGTGAAATAATTTAAATATTTTACTAAGATTAATTATGTGGTTTAAATATACAAAATTAAATGTGAGGGTATTTAATTAATAAAAATTAATTAAATACATTTATTAATTAAAAAGGCTTAATTAAAAGTCTAACGGTGGAATTTAAGGCTTTAATTAATTATTAAATTCAAATTTAAGGTAAATTGGATAAAATTATAATGAAATGATTAAAATAATATTCTTTTAGTTAAAATTGATATGCAATTAGTTGCACATTCAATTTAAATAAATTAAAAGAATAAAGTACAATTTTTATTAGTTAAGTGAATTAATATAAACAAGAAATACAAAAGTACATTGAGTTATTAATTAGAAAATTGATGAAATTATGCAAACGAGAGATTGATATAAACAAAGTTTGTGGAGTTGAGTTGAGTTTCGGGTTTGCATGGTTGAGTTTGAATTCCAGACTCTTTTCTCTTGATGAAGAGAATTTGGGTCATTATTCTACACACAGATTTGTAGGTTTTTGATGGAAGGATTGAATTGAAATATTTTTGTGAAAGCTTGGGAATTTTTCAACATTTTTTTGGTCTTCTTCATAGTTTCTTCAATTGGTGGTTTGAGGCAGGGTTTGAAAACCCTCATAGATTAAATTATTTTATTCCAAAAAGATTGTTTTCTTTGTGCCTGTTAGATCCGAGTGATATATTTTGTTGATTTTTTATTGTGCTTGGATTTATGGTTATTAATATTTTTGAGATCTTGTGTTATTTATGCTTGGTATGTTAGAAAATACCATAATTAAATCTCATTTTAAATCAGTTAGGGTTTGATAAATTTTGTGGTATAAAACCTTAGGGTTTGTATCAAATCAAATTACCCAAGTAATTTTTCTTCCAAGTAGTAGCTAGTTGTTTAGTTTCCTCGCTGGTAAATTTTATAGAAAAAAGTGTGTATATATATGTTGTTGTTTAGATTAGAATTTTCTGATATTTAACAAAAAATAAAAATAAAATAAATACATAAAAATTGTTTGGAGGCGAGGGGGTTTCCTCACTCCCACCCTCGACAGCTCTAATTATTGCGACAGCCAAGGGGAGTTCCCATTTTTTATGGTTATGTGGTTAAGTTTATTTTAATATTTTTTTAAATAAAAGAGAATATATATAAATAAAATAGATAAATAAATAATTAAATAAAAATATATATAAATATTTATTATATATATATATGACATTTTCTTTTGAATATTTCATAAATAAGATTATTTGGCATTTAATCTTATTTAATTAGAGAATTATATTAGTTTATATTTTCTATAATTGACTAATGTGGAAGATAAATTTAATTATTAATTAATAAAATTCATTGATTAATAGTTAGGGAAATTCATTTCTAAATCAAGAATTTTATGATTAAATTATATTGTTTTAGTAATTACAAGTCTTGGAATCAATTTATTTTTATTAACGTTATAAATTGATTTCCTTATTATTGGAATTTAATTTAGGAATGTAATTATAATTTTGTTAGTGATGTTTTTTAATAAATTAATTTGTGTAATAGTGTTTTTGCAAATTAGTTTATTATTATTAAATTCTTATGAATGTTTTTACTTCTGCAATTGTGGGTTAGGAGGGAATCTTTTTATATCATCCTTTTAGGATTGTTATCATAGGCAGGGTTAGGGTTAATGTATTATGTTTGTTTGGCTTTCATACTTCTGTGGAATTCAATTTTTTTATAACCCAACCTTGTGGAAGCTTTGGTTTTATTATGATAAAAATTGGTTGTGTGTTCCTGCAATACTTTAGACCCAAGTTTTGTTTTTTTATGATTCATGATGATCTATGAGATGTTTTGAGATTTATGAACTCAAGGTAGGTTATCTAGGTGTTAAAAGGGAAGTTGCTTTCTTTGCAAGTAGTAGAGACCAAAAGTGGCTACCTAGGTATTCTTAGTAGATTACTTAAATAAGTGATAATATAATACATTAAATGGGGTTTTAAAATGAATTAATAAGACAATGAATTCCTCACCCATGCCTTGACTACTAGTACAGGCTTAGGATGGGAGTGGGAGAAGATGCTTTCTCATCTTGTCATGGCGATGAGTTCTTGCATGATTGGTTATCCTTGTCTACATGAGAGGATTTTAGGGTCCGTATATGTTCACACTTGGGAGTCAGATTCTAGTGAGATCTTTCCAAGGGGTTGACATATGCGATGAAACTTCCTTGATTTCATCTTAGTTTTCCTATGTGTGTTGGTTTCCTCTGGATTAATATGTGTACCTTTGAGTTATTGAGTTGTACCCCTGAGATAGGAACTTATAGGATCATTTTCTTAGTATTACCTTTTATTTGATTTAGGTATTATTATCCGAGTGGGGTCTGATGCTATCTCCTCATCATGATGGGAGTGGAACAACAGGTTTCTATGAGGTTGAGAGGTAGTAATTCTCTTACCATTTGAGACTCTGATATTCATGTACCAGTCTTGGATGATCCTTTTTGCAGTTGCTTCTTATTCTTTCTTCCTTGGAGATTTGTACCTATTACTTTTTTATTTGTACTTTGTACTTAGTTGTATTTACATATCTTGTGGCTTGTGCAGTGGATGTGGGTTATTATGCATACCTTATGGTTCAAATGTATTTGTTTATTCTTTGAGATGATGTACTATGTAGAAGATTTATATGATTATTGTACTTAACAGATTAAATTTTATTTACATAATTCTATGTCAAGGAACCCTTGAGATTTGTAATCTATAATTGAGATTGTGTATATGACTATATAAGGACTCTATCTTTTACTTCCACTTTTTTATTCAATATTATCTGTAAACTCTTAAGAAAAATAAATTGTAAACTTAGTATCAGTTTTAGGTTAATCTCTCCTGGGTTCCTTGGCAGGGCATTACATTTGAATTATCTTCAATAGCTTCCTTTTTCTTCCACACCATGTCTATCTTCTCAGATTCACTTGAAACTATAACATTTTTATCATTTCCAAAAACAATTCAAGCAATACTAGATTTTCATGTGTTAGCATAATGTCTAGTCTGACCACATTAGAAGCATTTGACATTCCTCTATCCTAATCTCACTAATAGGACCATAGATCTACAATGATTATCCTTTTGACCATTACTGTGATGTATATTTCAATTAACATGAAAGATATTGTTCATCCCATTCATCTTAAATAGATTAAATACTTTACTTCTTCACTAATTTTCCTTATGAACAAACTTGTGATAGCTAAAATATTTAATATTATGTTCCTTTCTACTTTTGCATTCTATTACCTTATGTCTAAAATCATTATATAGGAAATAATGACCATTAAATGATAAATACCTTTGAGCATTTGGTTTCCTAACCAAGGTCTAATTGAATGTGTTCCTTAAATTTGTACCTTACTTGTTACCTCAAACTTTGGTTCAGCTTCAATTTCCTTGACTTTTCCTTTGGCATTTTGATCTAAACACTCACAAGTGAAACCTAATCCTTATACTTATGAATTTTTTGTAGGGATAAAATTTGATCCAAAATAATTTTAACATCGCACAATTTTTCTTCAGATATCAGTTTCCTTAATTCCTGACTCAATTTCTCATTTTCATCAATCTTTTGCTTCATAATATTTTTGAGATTTTCTTCAGTCTTCTTCCATTATTCCATTATTCTATTTTTTTTTATGTTTTCCTTGAGAAATTCATTAGTATTTTTTCACGCATCCAATTGAAGTCTTAGATTTTCTACATTTTCCTTTGATTTCTTTAGTTCTTGGCTCACCTTTTTGTGTCTTACTTTGAATCTTTAAATATACTCCCTCATCTTTGAGATACAAGTAAATTAGCTTCCTTGATGTTTTCTTATAATTCCTCATTTTTAGATCTAGTCCTTTCCATGTCATCCAACATTATCTATAGATCTTTATCATAGTAGTAATCTCATGCCATCTGTTCAAGCTTCCAAGATCTCTCTCAAGTGGTTAAGCTCTATCTGTAAGGGACCAATCTCTAATACCAATTGTTAAATGGGCCAAATAATTGAGAAGGCGGGTGAATTAGTGATTCCAAAACTCTTTTCACAAACTCAATTAATCCAAAGAAATATTAAACCATTTAGATGATTAAAATAGATAAGAATATGAAAGTATATAAACATCAAACACCATAACACCATAATTAACATGGAAACACAAGATGCAAAAAACCATAGAGAAACTAATTCTCATGTGTTGGGAGTGCGCTATCATCCCTTGTGAGATTTATGACATGGTTTAATAGCCTCTTATGTCTTCTATTATTTTAGGGGTTATATTAGGTATTGATAGCTCAATATTTTGGTGCAATGATAACTACTACTTGTAAAAAGTGGTATTAGATCTTGGCCATAGGTTTGAATTCATGTAATCGATGGAAAGTGACACTGGGAGGGGGATTTTTGGGAGTGTTCCAACATCTCTCACAAGATTCATGACATGGTTTAACAATAGCAGTTGTATAGAGAATTGATAGGTCAATCTTTTGACGCAACAACAACCACTATTTATAACATCATGAATATAACACCAGTTAAGGTAATTTTTAAAAAAGGTTCATTGTTTCTTTTCTCACTGCACATAAGGCTCACTTCCTATTGGGATAACTACCCAAATACATAAATGATTGATTACAAAAAATTCTTACATACAAAATGTGAACTAATAATGTTTCATCTACGTATGCATGATACAGTTCCTATTAATACCACAATAAACACTATTTGCATAAAATCTAGTTAGAGATCTTATGCCAATCTTTGTCAATCTTCTTCCAAACTGAATATTCCTTTTTGTTATAGGCTTTCCTCTTCCTTCAATATTACCCTTCACACTTCTTATTATTTTCATATAATTCAATACAAGTATAATTCACATAACTCACATCATATCACCTTCAGCATGCACTCACTCTATTTTTTGGATCCAAATAGTTGTTCTCTGTATATACATATTTGTTTAACCATATACATATGTCAGCCTAGAAAAAACATGTCATCTTGAATACAAAAATATACCTTGAGATATACAATAAATATTAGTGTGCTAGAACTAGACCTAAAAGATAGGTTGCACATATGAAAGCTTCATGCGACACTACTAAGAGACCCAAAAATAGGTCATATATAAGATAAGAATGTTAAATAATACAAATACCAAAAGATAAATATACTTTGGGGCTGATAGGAATACCACAACCAATACCATGTCTTGATCTATAAAAATTTGACACCAATCGAGAGATAGTACCAAGTAGCATCTGTCCAAAACTAAATATAATTAACATACTAGAATCTTATGATATATTGTATGAATGTTTGAATAGAAGAGATACTCATAACAAAATCTGAATATAATAACCATTGACATACATCCAATCTTCACATCTATACATTCACCAAATACCATAGATTTATGAAAAAGATATATCACCATTATCAAAGCAGGGGAATCCATCCTCATTATTCATTACTATAATATTTTTCATAGAATATATCAATTTTGTACATCACCTAGAGCACAACCACCTAGTGCATAGGTTTTAACATCAATAAAAATAATGCCAACAACAATAACTCAACACTATGCACCCCAATAATGCATGCTTGAACAAAACCTGACATAGCTTCTTGGATTTTTCCTTGGAAATCCCCAAATATAGCACTAGGGATAAGAATATTACAAATATTTTTGCATTAAACCTATATCAATGGTACAAAATCAAGGATTATTCTCCCAAAATAGATTTAATTTACTACAGCTCAAGTGGATGGTCTGACTTCATAATTGTAGCCATCCTTTTATTTGTAATTTCTCCTAGGAAGGTCATTTGGTGTTTGGTGGATTCCTACTGCACATGCATATCCATCTTCTATCACTGCACTATTTTTAGAAAGTATTGATATGTGTGTCACTAATCACCATTGCCTCTTTCAATAGTGGTTGTATAGCTATCCTCATCATTAAATTTTCATCCTAAATATTTCTTGTATCCTTCAAAGTGTGTATGATGCAGGAGCATCAAGGCATACAAAGATGACTCCTAAGGAAAAAAGATCAAAAGAAGACATGGATGAGTTCAAGGAAGTGAATTGGACATTACTAAATCCAATAATGACCTTTGAAGGCTTGGGAATCAATAAAGACAATAAGTTTGTAAAATATCCTAAAGGGTCTGTTAATGACCTTAGGATCCTAGATGGTAGAATTGAGAAAAAATTGATGAAATGATGTAATAAGATCCTTAGGAGTCTAGAATGAGTTTAGGAGCATTTAAAATGTTCTTAGGGATCTTCTTGATAAAGTTGGTAAGTTATTTTAATGTTTTATGCAATAATTTGTGAGTTGGTCGATTCAAATATTTAAACCCCAACGGTCAATAGTATTTAGGAGGGAATTGAGTTTTTGGGAGTTTAATAGTTAAATGGGAAGTTAAAAAATTTGGGGGAGGTAGAAGGAGTTATTAGGAAGTTATTTAAATAAATTTTTATCATTGTACGACATATGGGATGAGAGGAAATCTCTGGTGTACGGACTGAGTCTAAAAATCAATAAAATACTAATATTTCTGTAAGTTAATGTGATCTTAAGCATTGTTTTGTGATTCCATTTTTTTATTGAATGATATAAATTCAATAAGGAACTTGTTTACATTTTTTGAAATTCATTTCACATTTTTTGATGTTGATTTAATTGATTGGTTCCAAGAACAGGGCTGACTATTCCAAGGAATCAGTGTTTTCCTTGTGATTTTGAGTTAAACTAATGGATGGATCATCATTCCATGAATGATACAAACCTGATTCTCATGGATTTATTGATCATTAATATGTAAATATGAATCTAAAAAGTTAATCTGCAGATGTTGAGGTATTGGTTGGTGATCACCGAGAAGAAGTGTTTGAAGGGTCATTGAAATGGTTGGTTGAGAGCAGCAGTGAGAGATCTACTTGAAGGAGATATATTTTAAATGTTTTGATGTGTCTAGATACACCCTATCTATGGTGAATCCTCCCTTTATTTTTACTATAAAGGAGTGGAAGCTATTTTATTGAAAGGCCCTAGTTTTGAGGGTTGTTGTGGAGCAATTTGGGGATTTCACACTGTGAGGCATCCAAAGCCCAAATTGGTGGTATATTTGGTAGATTTGAATCATATGAGAAGAATGTATGAATCCTAGAATTCAGGTAGTAAGGGAAACTAGTAGTTCCTTTGTAAATTGTCCTCTTTCGGTGTGTGGTTGCATGGTACAGTCTGAAGGACCTTGCATTTTGTCCAAAACAACATAGCATGAGTTTTACATATGTTAATTTTCATCCAAAAGGGTATCCTAAAAGGTAATTTTTTTGTCTAGTGTTTTGGGAGAATCTGGAGTAAAGTTGTGTTTTGAGTCATTATTGACCTACAAGGAAGGGCTATTAGGCCTGTTTGGAAAATTGATAGTTTGGTGTATTGGGTTTTCTTCTAAACCTTAAAATTTGCAAAATATTGTTGAATCCACCTAATATAGGTCAAGTACATCCATATAAGCCATTTGGGATAGGTGTGTTTACTTATGTTCATTTTGTGCATTCTAGCCTTAGGGGTTATTAGCTAGTGTCTAAACCTCTCAAAGGTTAATCCACATTTTCATCATCAGTCCATCCACCTAGTGATTACCCTCTGCATCAGTGTATAATCTTATCTTGGTATTATCACTCCATATTATATATTTATTACTTAATCTAAATTATGAGAATATTCCTTTCATCTAACCTCAACATCATCACTCCATGTACAAATATCACCTTCTCCCATGTGTTTTTCAACTGCCACTATCCACTATTATTATAAGCTTTCATGGGATTGACATGTGTGGTATGAAACAACATTCTAAAGGATGTTTGGAAGTTTTGTTTCCTCCAAATGATGGTTTGGAGGAAATATATGTGCAGGCCACATGTGAAATCCACTCTTTTGTATCATCATTTTCCTTTCCATCTCATCTCACCTTGATGCTTCAACAAGATTTTTCACTAGGGCATCTACAATGTCACCACCTTCTTGTATAAGTGTTTGATCTTGATGTCCTTCAAATAGTCTATCGATTTTTTTATTGGTTCCAACCATCTACCCATTTTTCAGTTTGGCATGTGATTTTTTCTAATTAGATTAATGGTGATTAAATATTTTCCTTCCAGATGTATTTTCTCTGCTCTAATTTCCTTGTCCAATTGTAGTCCCATCAAGGTGGCTCCAAATTATACTATGTTATTCATAGTCTTCCCAATATGTACTGAACATTTTGCAATGATACTTCTAGATGCGCCCTTGGCCACACATCCAATTCTTCTTGGACTTGGGATCTGTTTAAAGGCACCATCAAAATAAATATTTATCCAATGAGTCTCAGGAGCTTCTCATTTGACATCTTTACATGGGGTTTTTGATTGGTTATTCTTACTATCACCTATAATGGGGGGCCTTAAAACTTTGAAATCTTTATTCATCCCATTGTCCCAATTTGTGAAGATATTTTCATTTAATGACCTATTCTTGGGAACAAAGTTAACCAACTATATAATTAAAGCCTCAATTTTTCTAATAAGGATCTCTCTAAACATGGATTTTTATTCAAATATTCTTTGATCATGTTCTTTCTTGAGTTCCCAGATGACTAATGAGGGGATAACCTACCATATTCTATTAGTTGTTCCTTTATTAATTTTCATTGGCCACATTTTTAAGCATCATTAATTTATGTGGTGGAGGTGTTTACTATAATAAATGAGGATCAAGGGGAGTTGATCTCACTTCTTATGACATATTTAGAAGGAAGATTCCCCACTAGGCTTAAGAAGACTTAAGTGTTAAATGAGTGTAATTATCCTTCACTTTAATTGAGGGTTGTTAAGGCAAAGTGTGATTGGATAATGCAAGATAGAGGGCTAGAAAGGAGGAAAAGACAAGTTTCAAGATGTAAATGCTAATAGAAAGCATATAATTTATTATACATACAAAAATTAAAAAATAGAGAGGGAAATTAACACACAAAATAAATTTGAAGAGGATTTGGAGGCACTAGGTTTCTTGGGTCGGCTTGTTTCCAAGACAAGGTCACATGTGCTGACCTATTCCCTAACTATTTTTAGTTGTAGATTGTCCATGAGATCTTGAACTTCCTAGATCCAATCCAGTGCAATTTCCACCTATTTCTGCACATAGACAAAAGCATATTGTTGTGTCGAGATAGATTTTCCTCAGTCATATCCCATATCCAGCCTTTAAATATAATAAAATAAATGAAAGCATGCTAACATAGAGAAAATGTTAGATTTGAATAATGAAGTGTAGTAGGCCTTTGAAATGCAAATTCTTCTTTGAATGTGATTAATAATGTTAATGCAATAGCTTTGACTCCACACAAAAATTTAAAAGGAAATTATGAAACACATGCCTTGCATATTGATTGTTGTAATTTACCACAATGCTTGATGGAGAAAGAGAGGAATGAATTGGAGTGATGAAGCCTTGAATTCTTGAATGTATGGAAAATTTTTATGTTCTTCCTTGTGTTAGATAACTGGGGGGGGTGTATTAGTTAAGTCCAATTATCCTACAGTCCCAAATACTCCTTGATGTATAAAACAAATATTTCAAACAATGTAATCAACTCGATAATATATCAACTGTGCATTTCTGTTCATCTACCGAATAGCAGTAAATTAACTAGTGTGTTTACCGATCAATCCAGTTATAGTAATGTATAAAGTAAAAAAAAATTCATCGCATCCATACACATATAACACTTTGATTTTTAACATGGAAACCTTGTTAGGGGAAAAACCACCTGCGACCGATAACCCAAAATAATTCACCAATATGAAGTGAGCTCGGTTAAGAGCCAACCCTATTAAACATTACAAAACACACTGTAAGGTGTGACTTGCTTAGAGGATTTATCACAAACAATTCTCACTTGACCAAACATTCACTATGGGTTCAAAAATAAAACAATCAACATTCATTGAATGTAATACTAAAATATAAAGACTGTTAAGTCCCACGCGGTTAAGATATTTATCTATAGCAATGGTTAAACTGTTACAATAATGATCAAATTCAAATACAACTTGTTTTGCAGATTTTTAGATATATTCTAAGCTCAAAAATACCTCTAATCAATAATCAATTCAATCTCTTTATTTCCTTTAACTCTGTTCTGCTTGGTAATTTCTTTCTCTATCACTCAATGTTATTAGAAGAATTTATCGGTTATGTCTTCAACCTGTTTGACTAGCTTTGCATGAATGCAATATTCCACATGCATTCTAGAATTCAATCTGAATCTCTCATCTGCTTTTATAGACATAGTAAACCATTTTATTTCCATCCATAGATTTTGCCTCTTAATCTTCACCATTAATTTTTCCACTTTAACCTTCCTCGATAGTTGTGTCAATAACACTTTTCAATCTCCTTCATCCGATCATCCTTGAATTTTTTCAGTCATTTGATAATCATAAAAAACATTATCTTTTACCTTGTAATCATCAACAATTTTCCAGCTCATCATCTTTAGTCGAAAGTCATAAGTTCCATTTATTTCTTTCACTCAGTCAATACTGTAATGCATCGGTGATAACTATCTTAGTTAACACTGTACTTGGTATACACTACACTTGCTCAGCGTACACTATTCCAACTCAGTGTATACTAAATTCTTCACTTACCAACCACATAAACTTGTCCATTCTTGATATTCAATCCATAATAGAATCATGTAATACAATCAAATCACTAACATAATGTCATAGACTCATCAATAAGTTACCCAATGAATACCATATCCATCTGTTTCTCATCCATATCATCTTCATGTAGATATCTCATTCCTTAACCATTATTTCCTTCTTAAGATGTTTGTAACCATCATGATAGGTACAGTCAAAACTAGTTGACATCAATGACAATACATTAACTGATTTAATGTCTCACATAAACATTAGTAGTTCAGTGATCATCAATCAATGTCTGTTGAAGTCTATCAATCTCTCCTTTAAGATATTCAATTAGTTGTAGTCTATCACCTTGATGGTAGAATCCTTTTCTTGGCCTTTAAAGAGGGAAATAAGCTTGATCTATGGAGAAGATAGCCTTGAAAAAACCTTAGAATGATTGAATACTTGAATGCCAACTTGGATCTTGATAATAGCTCTTTAAATATTGATTGTGGATTATGAATGTTTGAAAAGATATTCGAATGAAAAGTGGTATGGGGCTAGATTACTATAAATCAATGTAGGAGACCATACATGCTAAAATGGGACCTAATTGATTATCTAATTACAAGTGCTTACAGTTTAGAATTATACATTTAGCCCCCACTTTAGTAGGAGTATGAGTCCACCTCATGCTCATGGTAAAGAAGAAGAGAGAGAAGAAAGACAAAGAAAAATAAATGATAATGGGAAAAATTGCAAAGAGATAAGACATCAGTAAGTTTAAGGACACAAGCCCCTAAAATAATGATCTTAACTCATAAAACTGTTAGAAATAGGGAATACTGCGAGGGAGGGGGGGGGGGCGTGGGTGAATCAGTATTCTAAAAACTTTTACTTTTGCCCAATTATGGATATAACAGATTATCTTAATGCATGCATAACATAGAAAACTAAACAACATGCATAGCAATAAAACAAATGAACTCATAACACATTATTTGTTCTTGAGGAAACCCTGGCCAAGGGAAAACCCTAGTGGGGATGGTACCCACAAAGATCCACTAATCAAAAGTATCTTGTTAAGGATGTTGACCCTATTAGGAGCCTATTACATGCATATAGTGTCTCAGTCCTGATTAAGGGACTATGGGCCTTGTTAGAAGCCTCAACCCTGCTAGGAGTTGGTAGTACAAAATATGATTACTAGATGAACCCACTGCCCAAACAAGTAATATACAATATTTACTGATTATAAAATAGGTCAAGGTACATAACCTTATACTACTTGTAACTTCTCATCAATGTCTCTTTTCTTTCTTTTTCACTATCGCTATTACAACTTCATATACTTTTTCATGTACTTACAATTACATCATTACATCTCTTTATACAAGTTATTAAGATTAATAACTTTTACAGTCGGCTTGTCATAAGCATTATACAAAATATATCTTTACCAAAGGGTTAAAATATAGGATGTCATCCCTTTATATTATTAAGACATTATTTTGATAAACAAAATAATCCCTTAACTCTTTACCAATTCTGTCTTCATATTTTGTCTTGTCGGCTTAACACTGTCTTCAGTAAAACTATCATAACTTCTTCTGTACATGCCATACTAACTTGAACTCTTAGGTGAGTCTTCTATAGTCACCATAGTATCTATGTTCAAGTGCACAAGCACTAAAATTACTCCAATCAACATTGCTAATCAAAACTATCTTCAGGTACACTGGCAAAAACATTGTCTCATACTTAGACAATTTTGCATTACGCTCTGTCATACTTGCTCTCTATCCTATGCAAAATTCATTTAGATCATATGTTTCCATAATGACAAAATTATGTATCTAACTCAGCCAAATTGCCAAAAATCTGCCCCTTTGTCATTGGTGGCAACATATGAGAAAATTGGCTAAGTCAAAAACTTCAAAAATCTCAAAATTGTGGCCATAAAAAAAATGTGTATATACTATCCTTATACCTCCATAAATCTTATCTATATACTATACGCCCCCTAGGAGTATACATCCTTATCATATTTAACAAGTACTCATAACAATTTTCTTCTATATATCTCTCCCCCTTTGACAACAATGACAAAAAAAAGGGTAAGGAGGGTGACAAAACTGTGTTTAGACAAAAGTTATACCTTGATTCAATATTGCAAACCTGGTAGGCTTGCAACACAATCTACAAAGTTAATCTTCATGGCCTCTAACTCTTTCTCACATGCCTTCTTAATCAAATCTACAACACTGAGTAGTGCACACAATCCATAAGATGCAATTTCACAGGCTTGGAGATTCACAAAACTAAACTTCTAAAAAGATGTCTCGGATGAAAGACATTCTTCCAGTTGTCCTTCAATAGTGCTCAATTTGATAGAAACATGCTTTCTTAGAAGAGAGAATCTTTTCTACTTTATGTCCTTGTCATCTTGTAAAATCCTTATCTCATCATAAATCTTGCAAATTTTCTTTTCAATATCAAGTATCTTCACATTGGGGCTTGAAAGGAGATTTACCTCTACCTAAATTTCTGCTTCTTTGATCTTAATCTTCTACATTTCTTCTTCTATAAGGATCCTAGAGTTTGTACACTGAATGTTCAAAGTTTTACCTCTGTCTAGATTCCTTCTCAAATCTTTTATACAGATATCAAGACTATTGATATCATTCCTGATATTCTGGCTTATGTCCAGAAGTAGTTTGGCCTCATAGGCTATGTGTGCCTTCACCTTAGCTATATTAGATAAGTTGGTAAACTCATCATCAAATGTGTTCATCACTTTCTTTTCTCTTTCAAGTGGGTCTACCTCTGCAATTTGTGTGGTTACAATACTTTGTAACTTCTTAGTTAATTCTTTTAGGCATCCTTTAAGGCTTTTCACTTCCTTTTTCTTCCCAATAATCCTATTCAAAGATGTGATCAATTCCACTTGATCATCATCATCTACTTCTTTACCCAAACTTTCAAATATAGATCCAATTTGAGTTTTCTTAACAGTAGGACTGATTTCTTCTTGACTAGGGACTGCTTCTAGCTTTTTTGTCTCTTTAGGCTCTCCAATCCTTGTGTCTCTTTGTTCTTATCCTCTAGCATTGTCTAGCTCTTCAAAAGATGGATTGTCAACAATGTTCTCAAGGTTCTTAAAAAGATTATCATCACAATCCAGAGTGATCTTGGTTCCTTCCACATTCATAGTTTCATCTTCAATGTTGATGGATGGTGGAGAGGGAATATCCTACTATTCTTCTTCCTTTACTTGCTCTGTTGGTTCTGCTGCATCTAATTTCTTCTCAACACTTTATGTCATCACTTTAACTATTTCTAGTTCTCTTTCCTTGTTGATTTCTTCATATTTACCTCTCATAATCTGAATTTTTCTTTTCATGGTTCTCAAATTGGTGTGTAGATCCTTCATGATCAGCTTGAAGTGGTCTTCATCTCTCACATCACATAGCTTCCTAACAAGATTTTCTCTAATTCTGATATCTTCATCTGATGCCCTTTTCTTCCTTTTTACTAACTTTTCATACAAATCATCAGGTATCTTACCCTGAATTGTATCAAACTTTCTGTCAGTTAATATCATGTGCTTCACCACTGCATTTTCAAGGTTAAATCTTTCTACATAATCATAGAGGTCATAGTATTTGTTCATCTTTGAAAAGTCTCCATCTTGTATGATCTGTACATTGACTTTTTTAATTCTAGGTTTCCAAATTTTCTTCTTAACAAGGGTCTCTTCATCATCTTTAATTTCTACAATCTTTCTTAGAACTAGTGGTACTAAAGTCTTCTACCTTTTACTTGGTCTAGTAGAAATCTCTTTCACTCTTTTACCAGGTGTAGAAGAGGATGATATAGTGGAGTTTATAACTTCTTGATCTTTCTCTATTTCTTTGACTTTCACTTGTATGTCTTCTTGTTGTGCTGCAACTAATGATAAAGGTAGAACAGACAAAACTTCCTTTTGTTCTATGTCTCTAATTGTTGTTGTTGTCTATTTAGCTATCAAAAATTCTTGTTCGGACATTCTTGTGTCCTTTAATATCTTCTTGATTGTACTTTCAACTCTTTTCTTTGATTGTTTCTCTTCTAAGATAGTCTTTGCGGAGTTGAAGTTCTCCTCAAAGGTTCCAAACCTATTGCTGTGAATGTCCATCTTGCATTTAAGCAATCTGCTCACATATTCTTATGTTTCAGTCTCAAAGATTTCATAGCCAAGAGGGTCTATGAATTCTACTCTAGGTTCTATTGCTTCAATGTATGTAAAGTCAGTATCAACCATAAAGCATATCTCATTCTTATACTTTTCTACTAAAGACTGAGGGATCCTTGATCTGCTTGACATCAAATTTTGAAATGTTTTAATCACCAACACTGCACTCTAATTGACCTTGTCAATAAGATGTCTCCTGTATACTTTGTTAATCCTTTCCATTGTAGTGTTACAAGCATTCCAATCATCACCAATGGTGTACGAAAATATTCTTAACAAATGGAAAAACATATAAGTGATCAATGATGAGAATCTAAACTGAGATTACTTAGTCTTCTTTATCTTTTCCAAATTCTCAAACAACTGAATTCTCAAAATCTCACACATATCAACTTGTACTTTATCAACACACATCAAATAGGCTACATGTATCATTCTTGTTGCCATGTCATCTTCTCTTGAGTTAGCACAAAACTTAGTTGTAAGGATCTTGCACAAATATCTAACATCATCTTGTTGTATCTTGCTAATTACTATTCCCCTGCCATTGTAAGATGAATTTGTGTTGTCTATAACTATTTTCCTCATGTTCTTCTCATTCAAAGGAATCACTCTAGTTTTAGATACACCAGTTACCTTATGAATTAGGTTAGTTGTGATATCTATCACTCTGTCATCTAACCAAAACTTTCCATTGTGAATTCTGCTTAAAATCATCTTGGTACATTCTTCATTGTCAAACTCATATTGTAGAGAATACTTAATAATCTCATTATCTTTCAAATATTCAAACCCTACTTTCAATGACATATCCTGATTATAAATCTTTTCATATTCTTTAGTAAAATCACTATCACTAAGAGTCTCAAGCTTGCATCCCAAATAGCTTCTAACATTTTCTAGGTGTAAAACTCTATCTGGTACAGATGATAAAGCTAACTTAGAGTCTTCCTCCAAGGGTTCTACTTCCCTTTTGACTTTAGGTCTATACTTATCCCTTACATTATGAATCAATAAAACGTCCATGACTTCTACAAATTCCTTAACCGATTTCAAGATCTACCAAGTAAAATACCTTGATTCCACGATTTAGGGCTTGTGTAGATTCGGCATGAAAATCATTCACCAAATCCTTGCAAAATGCTTTCAATCACTGCTCCTTGATCTCCTTAGCACTTGTATTCACTTTGATGATCAAATATTACCAATCATAACCTTTTATCATTTCAATCTCACATAGATCTGATATCACATTTAATTCCTTTGCCACTTATTTCCAAAAAGTTGTTTCTGCTTACCTGCAAAACCTAAAACTTCTTGCGATCTTGCAAAACATAATATTTTTCTATGCACTCTTAACCATAGCATCAATACATCATATACTACCTTGCATTAACTGTGCAAGACTCAATTCATCATATATCAACTTCTACACTAATCTAAGTTCCTATTCTACTATAATTTTCATGAATTAAGTACTTTGAGATGGTTTAGGTAGAGATTCATTCTTACCACTTGATACTTCACCTTTTTGGTTAACTTCAGTGTTGAATGTGTCTCCTTGATCTATTCTTTTAGCAAACTTCACTTCTTCTGAATTACTACAACATCCTTTCTGACTATTACTTGCATCTTCATTTCTCCTTGCATGACTTCTAGGGTTAGGATTAGGATGAAAAACTCTATTTTTCATTCTACAAAACCTTGTTGTATGTCCAATCTTGTTACATATCTAACAAACTATTCCATTGTTTCCATATCTTTATCTAGGCTGATTGATTTGTGATCTATAGTTTCTAGCTCTGTGTCTAACTTTGTTGCATCTATAACATACTACTCCATTTCTCCTGTTCATATCTTCAGTAGGTCTCTTATCTGCATGGTTAGTATTCCTATAACATTCTACTACTATCATTATTCTCAACAAATTTAGCTTTTCTACATTCAATAGCTCTATGTTCAAAGCCATGAGAATTATAACAATAACCATTAAGAGGTTTAAATTGCTTACCTGTGCAACCTTTCATCATATGACCAAAATTATTACAAGTAAGCATCTACCTTTACATTCTCTTTGCATACCTTTAGGTGACTCCTCTTTCTTACGTGGTTCTTCTTCTTTAGGTGTATCTTTAGATTTGTCAATTTCATCAGATTTCTTTTCATCTATGCTTTCAGACATTTTTAGATTTGGTTCTTTGCTTTCTTCATTTTCTTTAGATGTGTTGAATCCAAGACCAGTTTTATCATAGAATGGTTTTTGATAAGATAATTGTGCATCAATCTTCTCACTAGTTGAATATAGTCTTTCAAGTTGCTGCTTAGATTGAGTCAATTCACCTTTCACAATTGTATTGTATTTCTCAAGTTCGGCATACTGCAAACTAACTTTCTCAAGTTTAGATGTTACTTTACCAAGTTTAGATTTTATCCCTTCATTTTCAAGCTTCAGATTTTCATTGTTAGATCTCAAATTTGCTTCATTCTTTCCATTTCCATCTTTTAGACTTAGCTTTAGATTTTCTATCTTCAATTCATGTTTAAGGATCTCATTTACTTTTTATAGGTTGTCATCACAATCTTCAATTTGAATTTTAGATTCCTTTTTTGATTTCAAATCTTCCAACTTGTTTTTAAATTTCTCAATAAGGTTCTTTGCATCATCATATTTTCCTTTCAGAGTGTCTCTTTCTTTAGTAAGCATATCAATATATTCAAGAGCTTCTTCAAGATTATTCTCTAGCTGATCCATATCCATAGAGATATTACTCAAGCTGCTAGGCTTTCCTTGAATGAGTCTTTTCTGAGTAACTAAGATTTGATACCAATTGTTAGAAATAGGGAATACTGAGAGGGGGGGGTGAATCATTATTCTACAAACTTTTACTTTTGCCCAATTATGGATATAACAGATTATCTTAATGCATGCATAACATAGAAAACTAAACAACATACATAGCAATAAAACAAATGAACTCATAACACATTATTTGTTCTCGAGGAAACCCTGGCCAAGGGAAAACCTGGGTGGGGATGGTACCCACAAAGATCCACTAATCAAAAGTATCTTGTTAAGGATGTTGACCCTGTTAGGAGCCTATTACATGCATATAGTGTCTCAGTCCTGATTAAGGGACTATAGGCCTTGTTAGAAGCCTCAACCCTGCTAGGAGTTGGTAGTACAAAATATGATTACCAGATGAGCCCATTGCGCAAACAAGTAATATACAATATGTACTGATTACAAAATAGGTCAAGGTACATAACCTTATACTACTTGTAACTTCACATCAATGTCTCTTTGTTTTCTTTTTCACTATCGCTATTACAACTTCATATACTTTTTCATGTACTTACAATTACATCATTACATCTCTTTATACAAGTTATTAAGATTAATAACTCTTATAGTCGGCTTGTCATAAGCATTATACAAAATAAATCTTTACCCAAGGGTTAACATCTAGGATGTCATCCCTTTATATTTTTAATACATTATTTTGATAAAAAAAATAATCCCTTAACTCTTTACCAATTCTGTCTTCATATTCTGTCATGTCAGCTTAACACTGTCTTTAGTAAAATTGTCATAACTTCTTCCGTACATGTCATACTAACTTGCAGTCTTAGGTGAGTCTTCTATAGTCACCATAGTATCTATGTTCAAGTGTGCAAGCACTCAACTTACTCCAATCAACATCGCTAATCAAAATTGTCTTCGCGTACACTGGAAAAAATATTTTCTCATACTTAGACAATTTTACATTGTGCTATGTCATACTTGCTCTCTGTCCTGTGCGATCTTCATGTAGATCATATGTTTCTATAATGACAACATCTATGTATCTAACTCAGCCAAATTTCCAACAAAATCCACATGCAAGGACACACGGACAACAAATAAAGACAAAAGACACTAACAAATGAAACAAAAAAGGGTTATTACTAAAATAAAACTCCAAATCAACTAGCTGAAGAGACCTCAATCAATAAATATTTTAACCACTAGTATCACATTGGAAAGCTATTACAAAAGTGAAAGTGGTCACATGGAAATGACAAGATCATTACCAAAGACATGATAAAACTCCATGGTCTAACCCACTAAAAAATTTATTAGAACATGGAGAGAAGAGAGAGTGACCATGATTCCAATAGTCTAGCAAGTTTCATTATGCTAGGTGACCCATCAAAAAAATTGGAGCAAAGAGTAGAAAGGCTAGCTAGATGCATTATGCTAGTTCAACTCATCCAAAAAAGAGAGATATAGTGGAATTCATGGTCTATCAAGTTGTGTTATGCTAGTTAGTTCTACCAAAGGATAACCAAGTGAATCATTATCCATAAGGAAATCTTCCAGAGGAGATTAGTCTTAAGGAAAACCTTGTCTCAAGAGGGATCTAGGAAAAAAATTCCAAGAAAATCATCATCTCTAAGGAAAATGCAAAACAATGCATAGGGAGAAAAAATGATGGAATTGATAGTCTAGAAAGTTGTGTTATTCTAGTCAAACCATAAAAAATGGTAACTAAGAAAATCATAGTCCATAAAGAAATCTATCAAAGAGGATCAGTCCTAAGGAAAGCATTGTCTCCAAAGAGATCCATTCCAAAAAGAAGGATTAGTCCTAAGGAAAAAATAGTATCTAAAGGAATCCTCTGAATAGAATCAGTCCTAAGGAAAGAATTTTCTCCAAAGGGATCTATTAAATAATGTATAAAGTTGTGTAATGTACAAGGAGGCCATATTTATTCCCTCCTCCTTAAGATGAAAACATAAGACTATGGTAGCATCATAAGGAAAAGAGAAAAAGGATACCTACTTCTAAAAACAATATATCGTTAAAAAAAAAAGTGCATGCAATAATCTTATAAAAGAGGGAAGACTCTTGTTAGCCAAGGAAAATACAATTGTAAAAGGATTATTTTCAACATGTGGAAAGAGACCCTCGAAAGGAAAATATCTTTGCTACAATACATCTACCTCCAAGAGGAGTTCTTGAACAAAAATAAAATCTTCAAGACAAAGAGGGGGAGGAGAACAATAATGCACCCTTTTAACCCCCTATTGCTAGGTGAAAAAGGGATTCTTGATGAAGGATGCCACACTTTAAGCCCACAAGTAAGGGTATTTATTTAAGATGAGTACAATTTTTCAAACAAGGAAGAGGTCATGATCAAGGATACATGCCTCTTACATAAGAGAGAATCTTGAATCAAGACAACCAATTTCGTATAAGAAAGGGATGTCACATGTAATTAAAAAAATGCTACTCCAGCAAGGAAAGTAGATCCTTAGAAATGAAAATGATGCTAAGAAAATTACCTTTCCTCCCAATCATAGAGGAAAGAGAACATATTATGCATTCTAAATTAATGATCAATTGTAATAGATATACACTTCAAACAAGGAAGAAACCATAAACAAGAATATCAATCTCCAAAGAGAAAGCTTCTTAGACAAGAAAGTCCATGCAAGGAAGCACATCATGGTATACTTGATACAATAACAAAGATATAACATATATTTTGATTAAGAGGATAAAATCCAAAGGAAAAGATCATTTATAAAAGCATGAAAAATGTTATTGCAAAGATGAAATGTTTTGCGTAAAACAAAGAACCCCTTGTAAGAAAGGATATGCCATTGTAAAGGATACAAATATACAAAGAGAAAAATAGCTCCTTTGAAATGATAATATATGGAAGAGAGGAAACTTTCCCTCCAAGTGGAAAGATAAGGATAATGACCTATTATGTTTCTCAAAATGAAGGATTGAAAAGTGAAACATAGCACCATGCAACACAAAGGTCCACCAATAAAGTAAGACACTAAAATTACCTGATGTAGATAAACATAATAAGAAAAAGGAATGCTAAGATATATTTTTGATATCAATAAAAGGTATAATATTCATTGTTAAGGTAATAATAGCTCTATCTACTAAATCTTGAACAATTTGTCTAGATTCAATACAATCAACAAGACAATACTTGTTGATATGATGAAAAAGATATAGAAAATCACTATTATGAGAATTTTTGTGCTTTGGAAAATGTAGAAAAGAAAAATTAATTTAAATATCACATTTAAGTCTTCAAAATATTCTCTTGGCCAAAGCTAAATAGTCATCAAAAGGTGTAACAACAAATGGTGTTGGTAAAATAATTCTTAAACAAGGACATCTAGGTTGTGATGATGAAGAAGAAATAGGATTGGAGGAAGAAGGAAAGGTGTTTTATTGAGGTATAAATGTTATATTACTTCTAGTGACTTATGTAGGAGGATATATAGCGACCTTTATACATTATTAATGAATACCAAGAGCTTTTACACTATAACTTTGTTGAGAAGATTTCATAAACCACATTGTAATTAGCCTTTAATGTAGAGGGAGAAGGAAATTCATCATGAGGTTTATGAAAATGTGTAGTATAAGGAAGAATATGAAGGGAAATAATCTTATCACTATTCACATCTTCTTTGGATTGGGAAGAAGAAGAAGGTTTATCAAGATATCCATGTTTAGTCAATGTTACTTTGGGAGATAAATCATTAAGGATGTGTTTAACATTGGGATTGTTGAATTTTTTTTTATAAAAATAGGAATGTTTAATATCATTTAAAGAAGCGCATAAACTAGATTCCTTAAGTTCATCCATTAAGGTGGGTTTAGGAGGAGAGTATCTAGGACTCACTAGTGTAGGGTCTTTAGGAGAAAAATCTCTATCTTCATGACTAAGAGACAATTTAGGAGAATAATTAAGGCTATTTATGCCAATGTCATATTTAAGCTCAACTTTTTTGACAATGACTCTTTTGTAGTTAATATATTCTATACATATTGTAAAAACATTAATGAGAAAATTACATAAAATATGGATAAAAGTATTGAAAAATGCTTTGTAAGGAGGAAGAGCATTTAAAATTATCATAATGCAATATGCAATAATATCATGGAGTACAAAGATCATGAAATGCAAGAGAATATTATATACTTAATTTTTTTGATAAATAGAAGTAAGAAGGAAGGTAACAATATGAGATATCAAACACCAATCTAATTTAGTAAACTCCATGATGAAAATGAAAAGAGTTCAATGTATAGAAAATGAGATGTAGACACAAAATCATAATAGAAATGTCATCCATTAGGTTCATCGAGATGCGCAATAATAAAAAGGAAAGGTCTAGAAGATGATCCTCTTTCCTTACAACACATTTGGAAGGAGGGTGACCAACTACACTCAAAAGACTTAAGAACTTAATGAGTGCAATGATCCTTAACTTTAATTGAGGGTTTTTTACACAAGTGTGATTGGATAAAGCAAGATATAGGGATAGAAAGGAGGAAAAGACAAGTTTTAGGATGCACATATTGACAAAAAATATACAACTTAGTACAAACAAAAAAAATAGAAACTAGAGGGGAAATTGACCTTCAAAATCAATTTGAAGAGGATTTGGAGGGACTAGGTCACCTAGGTTGACCTATTTTTGGGACTAGGTTTCTTGGGCCAACATGTTCCTTGAAATTTTGATTATTTTCCATTTTAGACTATTCACAAGGTCTTGAACTACTATGATCTGATGTGAGTGCCACCTATTCCTGCACCTATAACATAAGGAATTTTTTGTGTAGAGAGGGTTTTGCCTCAGTCAAACCCTAGTTTGAAATCAACCTTGAAATGAAATAAAATAAATGACCGCATGATAAGATAGAAAAAATGCTAGATCCACATAAAAACCTAAAAGGAAATCATGAAAGACATGCCTTGCATATTGATTTTTGTAATTTTCCACAATGATTGATGGAGAGAGAGAGAGGAATGACTTGAAGTAATAAAGAATTGAATTATTAGATGTATCTATGCTTGTGATCTTGTTCCTTGATGGTAGAATCTTTTTCTTTCCCTTCAATGAGAAAGAAGATTAATCTATGGAGAAGGTAGTCTTGAAAACACCTTCAAATACTTGAATGATTGAATGCCAACTTGGATCTTGATAATAACTCTTGAAATATTGATTGTTGATATGAATACTTGAGAATGGTTACTCAAATGAGAGATGGGGTTTTTATATACCCTTCACAACATTTTAGAGCTGAAAAATTGAAGGAAGCCGACGAGATTTAAGATTTCCTACTTAACCATTGATACAGGCCCCTTATTTACATTTTAGGGGAAACCTTGGGGAATAGGTCGACTTGACCAACCTATTCCCACCAAAAGGCCTAAAAATTTTGTTTGGAAATCAGGATTGAATAAAATATGATGTAATGAAAAGTGGAATAGGGTTGGAGTACCAAAAATCAATGCAAGAGCCCATACATGCTAAAATGGGGCCTAATTCAGCATCTAATTATAGGCTCTTACAATTTAGGATGGGATAAGGGCATTGAATATTCATTTTGGATAGAAAATGATTCTAGCATGTCTCAATATATGGGCATGTCAAGAGGAGGTGGTTTGAACTTTCCTCCATTTTTTTGCATATACAATTTGCTGAGGCCCACTATTCCTAATTTGGCTAATTTATCTTATGCGAGAATCCAATTTTGAAACACCATGCAAGATAAATCCCTAACTTTGGGTAAGCAATGCTAACCCCATTAATTTTTTTTGTCTACTATTGATCATCCACTACAAATTCCTTGATCTTGTAACCCAATTTGAACTTGTATTCCTCATAATTGGAGGCACACCAATGAATCACAATATATTTTTTTGAGATAGAGAAATATCTCCCTTCTAGTATGCATGTTAAAGTACCCTTTTGGTCCTGTGGCACATTTAATTCCTCCAATGACTTTCATTTCCATCTTGGCATGCCATTTAGTATACTGGCTTCCACAAACATTTTTCCTCTCAAATCCTACCTATTTCCATCTTGACAGTTTCCAAGTTAGGAATGTTGATTAGATCAAGATGACCTTCCCATGAGTCTTCCCAAAAGGAATCACATTTTTCATTTTCCATTTCCCATGTGATATGATTAGTGATTATTTCTTGACATTCTAGTATGTAGTTCCATATTGTTGATCCCCTAGGGGGTCTCTTGTATTGCTTATTCAAATTGGTTCATAAAAGTCTAGATACTTTTTCCTAAATAATTTGATCCAAATTTGATCAAATTTTTTATACATATTCTAGACAAGTTTGGCTCCTATGACCATATTCATAATATTAAGTTGTTTTAACCTTACTCCTCCACCTTCTTGTAGTTTTTAATATTTTTTCCCATAATATAAATGGGATTTTTTTGTGTATCATATGTCCCATTCTAAAATAATCTCCTCATGATTTTTATAAGGATATCCTCAACCACCCTTGGAATTTCCATGCAATACCTAGAATAAATGGGGATGGTAGAGAGGACCATCTTCAACATGAGTATTCTGCGTGCATAAGTTAACCATTTCCATTTCCACTTTTCCATTTTTTTCTTGGAATTTTTTATCATATTTTCCTAATAGCACATTTGATTAATACCAAGGAATAGTGATATCCCAAAAAATCTCCTTGGAGAATTAGCAACTCTCATGCCTAGAATGTGGGCTATCTCTCTTTGAAGGCTAGGTTGAACATTTACAAAAAAGACTTCAGACTTCCTCTAATTGATACTCTACTACAAAGCCTTTTAATCATCCAAAATCTTTTTAATGTTTCTAACCTCCATTCTACTGACACTCCCAAACAAAATGGTGTCATCAACAAACTATTGATGAGTGGTAGGATCAATACGAGGGACAACATCTATACCCTTCCAATGTCCTTACCTGAGCTAGGAAATACTTATGCCAAGGGATTTTTCCATGACGATGAAGATAAAATGAGGAAAGGGGTTCCCCTATCTAATTTCTCATTATTTTATCAAAAAATTCTTGTGCTACTTCACTAACCAGTATTGAAAACTTTGGTGTATTAATACAACTCCCGATCCATTCAATCCACTTTCTGTTAAATCCAAACCTCTATAGCGTAGATATAAAAAATGACTATCAACTAGATTAAAATATTCCAAGATATCCAATTTGATCACCATACTTCACTCTCTAATTTTCATGGCCATGTGAATAGCTTCATGAGAAATAATGATTCCTTCAACAATTTTTCTTCCTAGCGAGAATACACTTTTCTCATCTAATATGATATTATGCAGTACCTTCTTCAATTTTTTGTCTCTTACCTCAGTTGTCACTTTTTATATTTTATTTCATAGTGCAATAGGTTGATAATCACTTGTGTAGATGATATCTTTATTTTTAAGGACTGAGTATAAGAATGTGTGATTCAAGACTCCAACATTGTGGTTTTGTTCCTAGATTATTCCATTACTTTATGTAAATATTCCACACTAACCTCCCAAAAGAGTTGATAAAATTTTGTGGAGAATTCGTAAGGCCTCGGGTCTTTATCTGAGCCTAACCAAAATAAAGCAATTCTAACCTCCTCCTTTGTTGTACTCTTGTATAAATATGCATTGTCCCCCTCATTGACCAAGAGGGAATATTGTTTGAAATATCATTTCTATTCCTTTCATGATGGATTGGAAATACCTCATAGATTCTTGATTGGACTCCTCAATTCACTAATTCATTGATCCATCTTATTTTTTAATCTCAACGATCCTTTTCTTGCCTCTATTGACAAATGTTATTGTATGAAAAAATTTGGTATTTTTGTCTCCTTATTTAAGCCAAATATCTTTATATTTTTGGTGCCAATAGCATTCTTCATGAGCCATAATATCATCCATCTCTAATTTAAAACCTTTCTCTAGCTTATATTCTTCTGCCCCTACACCATTTTCAATGATTGTTCATTTAATGATTCCAATTCCTTTTCAACCTTTTCCTTTTCTTCAAAGATATTCCTTAAGTGTTCTTTGTTCCATTTCTTGAGTTTTTTTTTATGTGAGTATTTTTTTTCTAATAAAAAACAATTTGGAGTGGTCACCAACTAATACTTCATTCCACCATTTGTTAGTAATTTTTCTTTGCACCCTCTGATTCTAAAAGAGAAAATGATAACTAGACATGAGATATTTATCTGATTGACATAGATCTACTTCTTCCTACAAATTGAAGGACAAGAAAAGGTTGATGTTGACAAGGCCTACAAACCTTCTACACTTCAAGCTCCACTCACTCAAGCAGGTACACCTCATCTACACACACATAACTCCTTATTGAAAATAATAGGCCTACAAGTATATAACTTTGTGGAATAGTTTTCAAAATTTTAGGTAACAAATACCTCAGTGTTCACCAGATCTCATGCAAAATCCCACTTGCATACAATGAATCTAAAAACTAGAAATACTTCCTAACTCCTCCTATCAACATGAAAGGGAAAATGTTATCATTTATGTTTTTGGGTGGAATGGACCTCTTAAATACCCCAAATCCCTCATAAACTAGTGTCTTATCCAATATGTGATGCCTTACATCAAACATACACCATTTGTCAAATTCTACTTAAGAATCCACCTGTGTATTCAGATATGCAATCTCCTATTCAAAGAATTTAACTCTCCCCTTGGAAGAAACCTGGAAATAGGAAACATATTGATCAGCATCCACTGAAAGACAAATATGTTGGAAATTTGGCTAAGTTAGTTAGATAAATGTTTTCATTATGACAACATATGACCTACATGAAGATGACACAGGACAGAGAGCAAGTATGACAGAGTGCAATACAAAATTGTCTAAGTATGAGACAGTGTTTTTGCCAGTGTACCCGAAGATAGTTTTGATTAGCAATGTTGATTGGAGTAAGTTTAGTTCTTGCAAACTTGAACATAGATACTATGGTGACTATAGAAGACTCACCTAAGAGCGTAAGTCAGTATGGCATGTACAAAAGAAGTTATGACAATTTTACTGAAGACAGTGTTAAACCGACACAACAAAATATGAAGATAGAATTGGTAAAGAGTTAAGGGATTATTTTGTTTATCAAAATAATGTCTTAACAAAATAAAGGAATGAAATCCTAGATGTTAACCCTTGGGTAAAGATATATTTTGTATAATGCTTATGACAAGCTGACTGTAAGAGTTATTAATCTTAATAACTTGTATAAAGAGATGTAATGATGTAATTGTAACAAGAAGATGAAGTTGTAATAGCGATAGTGAAAAAGCAAGTGAAGAGACATTGATGTGAAGTTACAAGTAGTATAAGGTTATGTACCTTGACCTATTTTGTAATTAGTAAATATTGTATATTACTTGTTTGGGCAGTGGGCTCATCTGGTAATCATATTTTGTACTACCAACTCCTAGCAGGGTTGAGGCTTCTAACAAGGCCTATAGTCCCTTAATCAGGACTGAGACACTATATGCATGTAATAGGCTCCTAACAAGGTCAACATCCTTAACAAGATACTTTTGATTAGTGGATCTTTGTGGGTACCATCCCCACCAGGGTTTTCCCTTGGCTAGGGTTTCCTCGAGAATAAATAATGTGTTATGAGTTCATTTGTTTTATTTCTATGTATGTTGTTTAGTTTTCTATGTTATGCATGCATTAAGATAATCTATTTTATCCATAATTGGGAAAAAGTAAAAGTTTGTAGAATAATGATTCACCCCCCCTCTCAATATTCCCTATTTCTAACAATTGGTATCAAAGCTTAGTTACTCGAAAAAGACTCATTCAAGGAAAGCCTAGTAGCTTGAGTAATATCTCTATGGATATGGATCAACTACAGAAGAATCTTGAAGAAGCTCTTGAACATATTGATATGCTTACTAAAGAAAGAGATGCTCTAAAAGGAAAATATGATGATGCAAAGAACCTCATTGAGAAACTAAAAAACAAGTTGGAAGATCTAAAATCAGAAAAGCAATCTGAAATTCAAATTGAAGATTGTGATGACAACCTAGAAAAATAAAATGAGATCCTTAAACATGAATTAAAGATAGAAAATCTGAAGTTAAGTCTGAAAGATGGAAATGGAAAGAATGAAGCAAATTTGAGATCTTAGAATGAAAATCTGAAGCTTGAAAATGAAGGGCTAAAATCTAAACTTGGTAAAGTAACATCTGAACTTGAGAAAGTCAATTTGCAGTATGACAAACTTGAGAAATACAATACAATTGTGAAAGGTGAACTGATTCAATCTAAGCAACAACTTGAAAGACTATATTCAACTAGTGAGAAGATTGATGAACAAATGTCTTATCAAAAACCATTGTATGAAAAAACTAGTCTTGGATTCAACACATCTAAAGAAAATGAAGAAAGCAAGGAACCATATCTGAAAATGTCTGAAAGCATAGATGAAAAGAAATCTGATGAAATTGACCAATCCGAAGATACACCTAAAGAAGAAGAACCACCTAAGCAAGAGGAGTCACCTAAAGGTATGCAAAGAGAATTTAAAGGTAGATTCTTTACTTGTAATACTTTTGGTCATATGAAGAAAGGTTGCACAAGTAAGCAATTTAAACCTTTTAATGGTTATTGTTATAATTGTCATGGTTTTGGACATAGAGCTATTGAATGTAGAAAACCTAAATTTTTTGAGAATAATAATAGTAGTAGAAGGTTTAGGAATACTAACCATCAAGATAAGAGACCTACTAAAGATATGAACAAGAGAAATGGAGTAGTATGTTATAGATGCAACAAAGTTGGACACATTGCTAGAAATTATAGATCACAGATCAATCAACCTGGACCAAGATATGTAAATAATGGAATAGTTTGTTAGATATGTAACAAGATTGGACATACAACAAGGTTTTGAAAAATGAAAAATAGATTTTTTCATCCTAATCCTAACCCTAGAAGTCATGCAAGGAGAAATGAAGATGCAAGTAATAGTTAGAAAGGATGTTGTAGTAATTCAGAAGAAGTGAAGTTTGTTAAAGGCATAGATCAAGGAGACACATTCAGCACTGAAGTTAACCAAAAGGGTGAAGTATCAAGTGGTAAGAATGAATCTCTACCTAACCCATCTCAAAGTACTTAATTCATGAAAATTACAGTAGAATAGGAACTTAGATTAGTGTAGAAGTTGATATATGATGAATTGAGTCTTGCGTAGTTAATGCAAGGTAGTATATGATGTATTGATGCTATGGTTAAGAGCGCATATAAAAATATTATGTTTTGCAAGATCGCAAGAAGTTTTAAGTTTGTAGGTAAGTAGAAACAACATTTTGGAAAGAAGTGGAAAAGGAATTGAATGCGATGTCAAATCTATGTGAGATTGAAATGATAAAAGGATATGATTAGTAATATTTGATCATCAAAGTGAATACAAGTGCTAAGGAGATCAAAGAGAAATGCTTGAAATCATTTTGCAAGGATTTGGTGAAGGATTTTCGTGCCGAATCTACACAAGCCCTAAATCATGGAGTCGAGGTATTTTACTTGGCAGATCTCTAAATCAGTTAAGGAATTTGTAGAAGTTGTGGATGTTTCATTGATTCATAATGTAAGGGATAATTATAGACCAAAATTCAAAAGGGAACCAGTAGAACCCTTGGAGGAAGACCCTAAGTTAGCTTTATCATCCGTACCAAATGGAGTTTTACACCCATAAAATGTTAGAAGCTATTTGGGATGAAAGCTTGAGACTCTCAATGACAATGATTTTACTAAAGAATATGAAAAGATTTACAATCAAGATATATCATTAAAAGTAGGGTTTGAACATTTGAAAGATAATGAGATTATTAAGTATTCTCTACAATATGAATTTGACAATGAAGAATGTACCAAGATAATTTTAAGCAGAATTCACAATGGAAAGTTTTAGTTAGATGACAGAGTGATAGATATCACAGCTGACCTAATTCATGAGGTAACTTGTCTATCTAAAACTGGAGCCATTCCTTTGAATGAGAAGAACATGAGGAAAATGGTTATAGACAATGCAAATTCATCTTACAATGGCAGGGGAATAGTAATTAGCAAGATACAACAAGATGATGTTAGATATTTGTGCAAGATCCTTACAGCTAGGTTTTGTGCTAACTCAAGAGAAGATGACATGGAAGAAAGAATGATACATGTAGCCTATTTGATGTGTGTTGATAAAGTACAAGTTGACATGTGTGAGATTTTGAGAATTCAGTTGTTTGAGAATTTGGAAAAGATAAGGAAGACTAAGTACTCTTAGTTTAGATTCTCATCATTGATCACTTATATGTTTTTCCATTTGTTAAGAATATTTTCTTACACCATTGGTAATGATTGGAATGATGGTCAAACTACAAAGGAAAGGATTAACAAAGTGTATATGAGGCATCTTATTGACAAAGTTAATGAGAGTGCAATGTTGGTGATTAAAACATTTCAGAATTTGATGTCAAGTAGATCAACGATCCCTTAGTCTTTAGTAGAAAAGTATAAGAATGAGATATGCTTTATGGTTGATACTGACTTTACATACATTGAATCAGTAGAACCTAGAGTAGAATTCATAGACCCTCTTGGCTATGAAATCTTTGAGATTGAAATAGAAGAATATATGAGCAGATTGCTTAAATGCAAGATGGACATTCACAGCAATAGGTTTGGAACCTTTGAGGAGAACTTCAACTCCACAAAGACTATCTTAGAAGAGATACAATCAAAGAAAAGAGTTGAAAGAACAATCAAGAAGATATTAAAGGACACAGGAATGTCTAAACAGGAATTTTTGATAGCTAAACAGACAACAACAATAATTAGAGACATAGGACACAAGGAAGTTTTGTCTGTTCCACCTTTATCATCAATTGCAGTACAACAAGTAGACATACAAGTGAAAGTGGAAGAAATAGAGAAAGATCAAGAATTTAGAAAGTCCACTAGATCATCCTCTTCTACACCTAGTAAAAGAATGAAAGAGATTGCTATTGGATCAGGTAAAAGGTAGAAGACTCTAGGACCACCAGTTCAAAGAAAGATTGCAGAAATTAAAGATGATGAAGAGAACCATGTTAAGAAGAAAACTAGGAAACCTAGAATTGAAAAAGTTAATGAATAAATCATACAAGATGGAGACTTTTTAAAGGTGAACAAATACTATGACCTCTATGATTATGTAGAAAGATTGAACCTTGAAAATGTAGTTGTGAAATACATGATCTTGACTGATAGGAAGTTTGATACAATTTAGGGTAAGATACCTAATGATTTGTATGAAAATTTAGTAAAAAGGAAGAAAAGAGCATCAGATGAAGATATTAGAATTAGAGAAAATCTTCTTAGGAGGCTATGTGATGTGAGAGATGAAGAACACTTCAAATAGATCATGAAGGATCTAAACACCCATTTGAGAACCAAGAAAAGAACAATTCAGATTATGGGAGGTAAATATGAAGAAATCAACAAGGAAACAAAACTAGCAATAGTTAAAGTGATGAAAGAAAGTGTTGAGAAACAATTAGATGCACTAGAACCAACAGATCAAGTAAAGGAAGTAGAACAGTAGGATATTCCCTCTCCACCAACCATCAACATTGAAGATGAAACTATGAATGTGGAAGGAACCAAGATCACTCTGGATAGTTATGATAATCTTTATAAGAACCTTGAGAACATTGTTGACAATTCAGATTTTGAAGAGAAAGACAATGCTAGAGGAGAAGAATAGAGAGACACAAGGATTGGAGAGCCTAAAGAGATAGAAAAGCTAGAAGCAGTCCCTAGTCAAGAAGAAATCAGTCTTACTCGTAAGAAAACTTATATTGGATCTATATTTGAAAGTTTGGGTAAAGAAGCAGATGATGATGATCAGATGGAATTGATCACATCTTTGAATAAGATTATTGGGAAGAACAAGAAAGTGAAAATCCTTGAAGGATGCCTAAAAGAATTAACTGAGAAGTTACAAAGTATTGTGACCACACAAATTGCAGAGGCAGACCCACTTGAAAGAGCAAAGAAAGTGATGAACACATTTGATGATGAATTTACCAACTTATCTGATATAGCTAAGGTGAAGGCACAAGTAGCCTATGAGGCCAAACTACTTCTGGACATAAGCCAGAATATCAGGAATGATATCAACAGTCTTGATGTCTGTATAAAAGATTTGAGAAGGAATCTAGACAGAGGTAAAAATTTGTACATTCAGTGTACAAAATCTTAGATCCTTATAGCAGAAGAAATGCAGAAGATTAAGATCAAAGAAGTAGAAATTCAAGCAGAGGCAAATCTCCTTTCAAGCCCCAGTATGAAGATACTTGATATTGAAAAGAAAATTTGCAAGATTTATGATGAGATAAGGATTTTACAAGATGACAAGGACAAGAAGCTGAAAAGATTCACTCTTCTAAGAGAGCATGTTTCTATCAAATTGAGCATTGTTGAAGGACAATTGGAAGAATGTCTTTCATCCAAGACATCTTTTCAAAAGTTTAGTTTTGCGAATCTCCAAGCCTGTGAAATTGCATCTTATGGATTGTGTGCACTACTTAGTGTTGTAGATTCGATTAAGAAGGCATGGGAGAAAGAGTTAGAGGCCATGAAGATTAAATTTTCAGATTGTGTTGCAAGCCAACTGGCTGTGCAATATTGAATCAAGGTATAACTTTTGTCTAAACATAGTTTTGTCACCCTCCTTACCCTTTTTTTGTCATTGTTGTCAAAGGGGGAGAGATATATAGAAGAAAATTGTTATGAGTAATTGTTAAATATGATAAGGATGTATAATCCTAGGGGGAGTATAGTATATAGATAAGATTTATGGAGTTATAAGGACAGTATATACATATTTTTGTTATGGCTATAATTTTGAGATTTTTGAAGTTTTTGACTTAGCCAATTTTGTCATATGTTGCCACCAATGACAAAGGGGGAGATTGTTGGCAATTTGGCTTAGTTAGATACATATATGTTATCATTATGGCAACATATTACCTACATGAAGATCACACAGGACAGAGAGCAAGTATGACAGAGCGCAATACAAAATTGTCTAAGTATGAGATAGTATTTTTACCAGTGTACCCAAAGATAGTTTTGATTAGCGATGTTGATTAGAGTAAGTTCAGTACTTTCACACTTGAAAATAGATACTATGGTGACTATAGAAGACTCACCTAAGAGCGCAAGTTAGTACAACATGTAGGGAAGAAGTTATGATAGTTTTACTGAAGACAATGTTGAGCCGATAGGACAGAATATGAAGACAGAATTGGTAAAGAGTTAAGGGATTATTTTTTTTATCAAAATAATGTCTTAACAATATAAAGGAATCAAATCCTATATGTTATCCCTTGGATAAAGATATATTTTTTATAATGCTTATGACAAGCCAACTGTAAGAGTTATTAATCTTAATATCTTGTATAAAGAGATGTAATGATGTAATTGTAACAAGAAGATGAAGTTGTAATAGTGATAGTGAAAAAGAAAGCGAAGAGAAATTGATGTGAAGTTACAAGTAGTATAATTTTATGTACCTTGACCTATTTTTTAATCATTAAATATTGTATATTACTTGTTTGGGCAGTGCGCTCATTTGGTAATCATATTTTGTACTACCAACTCCTAGTAGGGTTGAGGCTTCTAACAAGGCCTATAGTCCCTTAATCAGGACTGAGACACTATATGGATATAATAGGCTCCTAACATGGTCAACATCCTTAATAGGACACTTTTAATTAGTGGATCTTTGTGGGTACCATCCCCACCGGGTTTTTCCCTTGGCTAGGGTTTCCTCAAGCATAAATAATGTGTTATGAGTTCATTTGTTTTATTGCAATTCATGTTGTTTAGTTTTATGTGTTATGCATGCATTAAGATAACCTATTATATCCATAATTGGGCAAAAGTAAAATTTTGTAGAATACTGATTCACCCCTCCCCCCCTCTCAGTATTCCCTATTTCTAACAAAATATGAAATATCCTTGATATCTCAACTCATACACACCTGAAAATGAATCCTAAACTCAGTTATTCACTTGAAATAACTCTATTTTGAACTCACAATAGAAAGACAAAACATCCTCGATGCTTTAACCCATAAGATTTAAGAAACAAATGGAGACAATTTGATACAGTATAATAGTGCTAAAGATTCATTCAAAAGCTAGACTATTACAAGAAAAAATATCATGTAAGACCAAAAAGGAATTAGGAAAACACCCTATATGAAGAGAAGAGGGCCAAATTTATAGAAGGATCCACTCATGGAACTAGTCTAGAAAAGATTACAGAGAATTTAGACTACAAAATTTTTACCAGAACTGGAACTCTCCACCTCCTCTTTTAACAATGGAGAGGAAGAAGAGATATAGGAAAAGAGAGCCAATTTCAACCAACTAGAACCTATCAATTCTTAGGAAAATATCTTCCATTTCTCCCAAATTCATTTCTTTCTGCAACTACCTCCATCTTTATGGTCACTTCTCTCTCTAAAATTGAAACTTTGCCTCTCAGAAAATATTTGATTCTGCTCAAACTTGTAAATGCTCCATGAGATATCCATGCCCATTTTGAAATAAAATACATTTTAGAAACCATGAAAAAGACAATACAAAGTCTTTAAATTTTCATTTCAACCTTTGAATGTGCACTTTTCCTCTTATTCTTGCTCTTTTAACTCTAGAATGCACTAGATTTTGACACTTGTCACAGGCTGATTAGTGCTCAAATTTAACCCTGGCTTTGACCTCTTGATTTGGAGATTGGGAAAATGGTTCATTCTCCAAGTCTCTGAATAAATTCTTTAACCCTAGGTTTATCTGGTGATCCAACAAATGCACTAATCTCTATATCTCTAGATACACAGTTTAACCAGGGGTATAATCTGACAATCACGAGACTAGCCTCATTATCCTAATCGCTTGATGATTGTGACTTAACTTCTTGGATTTGGAGATCATGTGAATGAGGCATTCTCTAGATCACCAAATTTTAGTACTAATTTCTCTCCAATTTGGCGATCACGCGACTGAGGATTCACATAATCGCTTGATGTATAGGCCTTAATAGCCAAAACTAGTGATTTGGCAACTAACAGCCCGCTAGATTGCTAAAGGTTTTCTCTAACCACCAGCTCATTTCATGAATGCATGACAAGATACCATGTTTCCACTTACTAGTCCTTTCATCTGCCACCTATCTACAAAATTGTGTGGTCACCAGTCCACTGGAATGCTTTCCAATGCACATCTGGAACATGCGCACATGCATAGCCTCCAGCTCCTTCTTCATATCATAATGTGAGCACTTTTCCTTATAAACATATGAGGAGTCATTCACCCCACCAATGTGGGATTAAACCTTCAAGCATTTTAAATATTTCATTTAAAATTTGTGCCTCATGTGCCTAGCTGGCACACAAATCCAGGCGAGCCCACAAAGAGAAGAGGCCACACAACTGCCTCTTTCTCTTTTCCTTCTTTACTTTACCTTAAGCTTGAGCATAGTTGTATTTCAAAACTTCTAGAGTGTGTGACTTGGAAAATATGGGATTAAATCTCAATACAATGTCTTCTTTTGGCTACACAACTTACTCCATCTCTACGCATAGATGCTTGCATTTGGGCTGCTATGTGATGTCTGCTCCAAGATGAATCTCATTATCATTGGCACTGTAGTAAATACACCTATTTGAAATAAGAATTGAGCATCGAATGTATGACATCCTATAGAAGTGGGGTATCAAAATGTGCCAGGATGGACTCCTAGCCCTGAATCGATCATGCCCTTAGCCCTTCAAATAGTAGGGGATTCCAGCTGGTAAAGTTGAATGAGCACTGGCATATCTGGCATCATCCCCAATGATGCATATGACCCAAATCTGGTGACCCCCTGATCTGCAATGAATGATGTTTTATACTTCGTTTGAATCTCCATTGATGCGTCCAGCACTGCAACAAATAGTGCATATGGGAAGGTTATGGTAGCATCAAGCTACCTTGTGTACAACACCTTCCAAGAACTCATGCTCCCCTCCTTTTTTTTGTATTTTGAAAATGCATCTTCCTATACCTACCTTCTAACATGGCTCTTTATGAGGCTACAAACCTTCAAAGAAACTTGCAAAGAGAAGACATGTCCCTAAAAGATTCTACTTCCATGTTAGCACATGCAGGAAGGATGTAGACATGGGTTGTAGAATTTTGGCCTTGCACACTACCAGTTACATTTGCTTGAACATTTTTGAAATTCCATTTAATAAATCATTCAGTGTGTGTCCTACAACCATGGTGGTCATGAGATATCATTTAATGGAGTCACCTTGTCTTATAACAACACACTTCTCTTGTATCTCCTTTGATGGCGTCCATAGTTGATCAAAAACTTTCAATTTTCCACTATGAGGAGGATGTTGGGATTGGTTGTGGATCAGGCTTTACCTGCCCTTTTTTATTCATGCTTCCATCACACACTTGTAGCCCACTATAGATACCAGTTTCCAGATGCGAGTATGCGAAAGAATAAAAACTAAATTTAATAAAGTTTTAATTCCCTCCTAGATGTGGCCTCACAGCCATTTTTTTGTTATCTCTTTTTTCTCATGTGAGGCTACGATAAAATGACATGTTGCAATAAATAATTATTACATTAAAACCTTTCCATATGCTTGGCTCAGGGGGGCCACCTTGATTTATTTCTGAAAAACTTTGATTTTGTCTAGAATGAGGTAACAAAGTTGAACTATAAGAGGATGGTCCAGCTTTGTCAAAAATTATCTCTCTACTTTCATGTAATCTACATAGTTCCATGCAATAATTATATCCTTCCACATAACTTTCATGGTGTATATATCATATGGTGTTCCCCTTCAAGTCTCATCTCTTCCATTTCTTCAAATACCAATTCCCTTCTCCCACTGATATGTTGTGTCTCTCTTTCTTTCTTCAATTTAATTGGCATGCATCCAACATCACAATGTGCACTATTTTAAGACATGTTAGCACATTTCTACTATGGTAAGTTCAAAATTCTGGAAACATAGTACCTTCTGCATTTGACAAAAATATGGCACTTTTAATATGTTTAACATAGTATGCAATAACACCTCACGGAATATAGCACACTCATCATACTGAACAAAAGAGCGCACGCTTTCACACTTAATGAGAACATCAACCCGGAAGGACCCCAAATAGGAAAAGCACTTTAAAACTTCATATTTACCTTTTCTTATCCAAAAAGAAATCTCTTGATGAGAAAAAACCTTAGTGCATCAGAAAAATTCTACCACAACTCATTTTCACATTTCTGCAAAACTGATCAATAACACTAACTGGCCTCCAGAAGTGTCCTCAAAAACCAACCAGAGAACCTCACAAGAATGCACTGAAAAATAGTTAAGATCACTTCCATCATGTAAGTACACTCACCAAAGGAGATTGCACCAAAATACTTGAGATGAAAGTTATTTATGACCAAACATGGCACTTTAGAAGACTGATTCTGATCACACTTCATCTTCATTAAAACCACTTTAAAACTGGCTTTGAAAACATGTCAGAAAAAAACCTCATAATCTAGAAACTTGGATGTTGATTCACTCCCATACAAGGTAGATGAATCCATCATTAGCTTGCTCAGAAGACCAAAAGGTTAAATGTAATTAAAAACCAAAGTCAACAAAATAGATATTTCCTAAATTTGAAACAGTGAAGAATGCAGAAATTTGATTTGGAATTGGCCTAGGAAGGTGAGCAAACAGATTGGTAGAGGTCTAGAAGTCTTTGGGGTAAGTAAATCACAGGTCTACAATGTAGTACAATTCTCAATTATACTTGACCTCGAACTGGGTGCAAACTAGGAGACCTCAAAGTAGGCTAAAAAGAAATATGGACTACACACAATCAAAGAAACTTAACAATCTACAAATGGAACGGCTCTGGAAAATTGGATAAACAAGCACATGGGGGACTAAAAATGGGTATGAATACTATCTCTCATTCCTACATCATGATGCAACAACCCCCATGCTATGAACATTCACTAATCATAAGATGCACTCTTCCAAAGTGGGCTACTTAGTGAAATTTTGGAAACATACAAAATGTAGATTTGGGGAGACACCTTTAAATAGCCACTTCCAAATCATATCAGAACTAAAAAATAGGACCTAAAACCTATTACATATGTCAAATGATAGGTGATAAACACCCTATCCAAGTGATTCATCATGAAAAACAATAGGCCCCATTTTCTATGCACTCAAACCAGGCACCTTTTGAAGAATTTCAAGGCATTAATCTGACAGTTAAAGAAATTTTTGCAAGTATGGACTGAAAACATATTCAGGATTTTTTGAGCTCCAACAGTGGGTCTGACTAAGGTTTCACGTAATCACTTGATGTACAGGCCTTAACCATCAGGATCTAGCGATCTAGTGACTAACCGCCCGCTAGATCACTGAAGGTTTTCTCTAACCGCTGGTTCATTTTATGAATGCACGACAAGATGCCACATGTTGACTTACTGGTCTTGTCATCCGCCACCTTTTTGCAAAATTTTGTGGTCATCAATCTATTGGCACACTTCCCAATGCACATCAGGAACACACATGTGTGCATAGCCTCCAGCTCCTTCATATCATAATGTGAGCACTTTGCCTTATAAACATATGAGGAGTCATTCACCCCACCAATGTGGGATTAAACCTTCAAGCATTTTAAATATTTCATTTAAAATTTGTGCCTCATGTGCCTAGATGGAACACATATCTAGGCGGGCCCACAAAGCTAAGAGGCCACACAACTGCCTCTTTCTCTTTTTCTTCTTTAATTTACCTTAATCCTGAGTATAGTTGTATTTAAAAAAATTTGAAGTGCGTGACTGGGAAAATGTGGGATTAAATCTCAATACATTATCTTCTTTTGGTCGCCCAACTTACTCCATCTCTATGCATAAATGCTTGCGTTTGGGTTGCTATGTGGCATCTACTCCAAGATGAATCCCATTATCATTGGCACTACAGTAAATACACCTATTTGAAATAAGAATTGAGCAATGAATGTATAACATCCTATAGAAGTGGGGTATCCAAATGTGCCACGATGGACTCCTACCCTTGAATCGATTGTACCCTTAGCCCTTCAAATAGTAGGGGGTTCCGGCTAGTAAAATTGAATGAGAACTATGGCATATCTAGCATCATCCCCAACAACTCACATGACCCCAATCTGGTGACCTCCTAATTTGCAACGAATGATGTTTTATACTTTGTTTGAATCTATGTTGATGCGTCTAGCACTGCAACAAAAAATGCATATGGGAAGGTTATGGTAGCATCAAGCTACCTTGCATGTAGCACCTTCCAAGAGCTCATGCTCCCCTCTTTTCTTTTTTGTATTTTGCAAATGCATCGTCTTGGACCTATCTACTAACACATCTCTTTATGAGGCTAAAAACCTTCAAAGAAACTTGCAAAGAGAAGACATGTCCCTAAAAAATTCTAATTGCATGTTAGCACATGCAGGAAGGATGTAGACATGGGTTGTAGAATTTTGGCCTTGCACGCTACTAGTGACATTCGCTTGAACATTTATGAAAGCCCATTTAATAAATCATTCAGTGTGTGTCCTGTAATCATGGTGGCCATGAGATATCATTTAATGGAGTCACCTTGTCTTATAACGACACACCTCTCTTGTATCTCCTTTGATGGCATCCATAGTTGATTGAAAAATTTCAATTTTCCACTATGAGGAGGATGTTGGGACTGGTTGTGGATCAAGCTTTACCTGCCCTTTTTTGTTCATGATTCCATCACACACTCGCAACCCAAATTAGGGCTACCAATTTCCAGATGTGAGTATGCGACAAAATAAAAACTAAATTTAATAAAGTTTTAACTCCCTCCTAGAGTTGGCCTCGCGACCATTTTCCCTTATCTCTTTTTTCTCATGCGAGGCTGTGATAAAATGACATGTGGCAATAAATAATTATTACATTAAAACCTTTCCATATGCTCGATTCAGGTGGGCCACCTCGATTTATTTCTGAAAAACTTTGATTTCATCTGGAATGAGGTAACGAAGTTGAACTATAAGAGGATGGTCTAGCTTTGTCAAAAATTATCTCTGCTTTCATTTAGTCTACATAGTTCCTTGCAATAATTATATCCTTCCACATAACTTTCAAGGCATATATATCATATGATGTTCCCTTTCGAGTCTCATCTCTTCTATTTCTTTGGATACCAATTCCATTCTCCAACTAATATGTTGGGTCTCCCTTTCTTTCTTCAATTTGATTGGGATGCATCCAACATCACAATGTGCAATATTTTAAGACATGTCAGCACATTTCTACTATGATAAGTTCAAAATTTTAGAGACATAGCACCTTCTGCATTTGATGAAAATATGGCACTTTTAATATGTTTAACATAGTATGCAATAACACCTTGCGGAATATAGCACACTCATCATGCTGAACAATAGAGTGCATGCTTTCACACTTAAAAAGAACATCAACCCGGAAGGACCCCAAAGAGGAAAAAAACTTTAAAACTTCATATTTACCTTTGCTTATCCAAAATGCTATCCCTTGATGAGAACAAACCTTAGTGCATTAGAAAAATTCGACCACACAACTCATTTTTCACATCTCTACAAAACTGACTAATAACACGAACTGACCGCTAGAAGTGTCCTCAAAAACTGACCAAAGAACCTCAGAAGAATGTGCCAACAGAGAGTTAAGATCACTTCCATGATGTAAGTACACTCACTAAAGGAGATTGCACCAAAATACTTGAGCTAAAAGTTATTAATGACCAAACATGGCACTTTAGAAAACTGATTCCAATCACACTATTCATTTGCATTAAAAGCACTTCAAAACTGGCTTTCAAAACTTGTAAGAAAAAGACCTCATAATCTGGAAACCTAGATGTTGATTCACTCCCATACAAGGTATATGAATTCATCATTAGCTTGCTTAGAAGACCAAAAGGTTAAATGTAATTAAAAGCCAAAGTCAACACAATAGATATTTCCTGAATTTGAAATAGTGAAGAATGCGGAAATCTGATTTGGAATTGGCCTAGGAGGGTGACCAAATGGATTGGTAGAGGTCTAGAAATCTACAGGGTAAGTAACTGCCAGTTCTACAATGCAATAAAATTCTCAATTATATGTGACCTCGAACCAGGTGCAAACTAGGAGACCTCAAAGTAGGCCAATCAGAAATTTGGACTACACACACTTGGAGAAACTTAACAATCTGCAAATGGAATGACTCTTGCAAATTTGATAAACAGGCACATGGGGGGCTAGAAATGGGTATGAATACTCTCTCTCATGCCTACAACATGATGCGACAACCCCCATGCTATGAAAATTTACTATTCATAAGAGGCACTCTTCCGAAGTGGGCTACTTAGTGAAATTTTGGAAACATACCAAATGCAGATTTGGGGAGACACCTTGAAATATCCACTTCCAAATCATATCAGAACTAAAAACTAGGACCTCAAACCTATTACATATGTCAAATGATAGGTGATAAACACCCTATCCAAGTGATTCATCATGAAAAACAACATGCCCCATTTTCTATGCACTCAAACTAGGCACCTTTTGAAGACTTTCAAGGCATTAATCTAACACTTATAGAAATTTTTGCAAGTATGGACTCAAAACATATTCAGGATTTTTTGAGCTCCAACACCATTTTTGAACTAACTCATATATAGTTGGGTCTCTTAGCCACATATTTTAAAATTTGAAAAGAAAAGAACCTTAGGCTCTTCCAAATTAAATCATGACTATGGAATAATCTCAGCCTCATAGGTATTCAATGTAGTATCCCAACCTCCAAATAGGAAGAAACAGTCTAGCTTTTGTATAGTGCTTGTAAATTCCTTCTTAAATTTTTTCCAAGTGAACTTCCCATTCTTTGTTGGGATGTCCTTGAGGTTATTAGTGTCTACAAAGGCCTAAAAATTTGGTTGAATTCTTGATATATTTTGTATCTCACCAACTATTTTTCTAAATTGTCTAAGGTGGCATTAAAATCACCCCCAACAATACCGCTTTCCCCATTCATTTGTTTCAGATATTATGTAATCTCCTCCCACAATTTTCTCATACCTACTATAGATATTGGATCATATACATTGATAACCAATTTTTTTAAATTTTTAATTACACACCTACATCTTGTTGCTAACCAGTTCAAGATTCTACCACCAAAGAAAACTAATATTTTTAATGGTTCCAAATCATACCTATATTTCAAAATACACCAGTGGATTCCGTAAAAAGTGCTTCTCGTTGATTCTATTCTTTCATTATAGCTTGATATTCCTCCTTGTTCCACTTATTTTCCTATAATAACACTAAACCAACTTTTCTTTTCACGATTTGGAAATTGATAAGGCACCATTTTCTAGGGGCATTGATACCCCTAGGATTCCACATTAGTATTCTCATTTCTTCTTGGGAAGGATGACCTCATTCCCATTTCTTAGCTTCATTTGTCCTTTGTGATTAGCAACCATATCCAAATTTACTTCATTGGATTTTAGGACCCCTTTCATGTTTGGTTCTTTTAATTTTGATTGGGATTGTTCTATGCATCATTCAACCAATATGTCTTCTTGATCTTCCTCATAGTCATCCTCTTGTTTAGAATCACAAACCCAGACTCCCCTTTTCTTCCTCGTCTTCCTCTTGCATCTCCTCTCTCACAAGAGTAGCAATCGCATGACAATCACCTTGTCAAGAATTGAACTCTCCTCTATAGCCTCCAAAATGATGCTTACATCATCTACAAATTTGTTATGGAGTCCTTCCTCGGTCATATTTATTGTCTTGTCCATATTGCCAATGTTCTAGAGAACATAGTTTCTCCATTTGTTCCTAATGTAATATATTAACCCTTGCTTCCTCAAGCCTGTTAATTGAGGTCTCTACTATCAGTTGAATTTATAGCTTCTTGTTCCCATCATGTATCCCTATTTCTACACCTAGTGCATCACTTAATGCTACCAAATTCTACTCAACAAGGTATTGATTAGCTTTACTTTCTTTTATGATCCAAAATTTAGATCTCCCATGATTTTTTTATTTACACTTTGGGCTTAATGATAGTATGCCCTCCCTTTCCACATCTTGAATCAACTTACTACCTTCCAATTAAATTTCAATTTCCTCCATGACGAAGAAAGAATTTTAACACTTTACAAATTTGAACATAATTCCTTAGATATGTATCCTCTATAATTTCATTAGTTGTCACAAAGGTGCTTAGACCATTGCCAAGTTCTACTAATGCCTCTTTAGCCCAATATTCTGCAGGAAGGTTTTATAAGTGTATCTAGATTTGGTTCTCACTTTGTACTTCCATGGATCAAAATTAGGGCACCAGTCCTTGATATGCATACCTATTCCATTCATATACTACAAACCATTGGAAAGAAATTCTTATTTCTCTTTGTTGGGAGTGAATTCTACTAGGAAGAAGTCATTGGATAATGCACTAACCTTAGTATCGTTCCCCCATGTGTCAAGGCCACATTCCTTAATTTTTCTAATTGTGTAGCATCCCCTTTCCCATTTGAGAATCATGTCAAACTCTTTTAACCTCTATACTAATTTTTTGATTTGTGGATTTTGCACGGGTTTCAAATACAAATAGATTGCTTGTCCACCAAAAAATTAGGGTTTGGAATCATACCTTGAAATGTGATATGCGTGTCCTATGCATCTCTAAAATTTCCATGATTTTCTCCTTCTATTCCACCTTGGCCATCCTTAGTGAACTCTTTATCATTAGATCATCAGTTATTTTGACAAATCCTTTCTAGGGTTTCTATCTTGCCAAAACCTTCAATGTCGATTTCTCTTGATGACATTTTTGTTTACCATGTACGAAGCCTTTGTTTTGTGTCGCATTGTATGCTGATTATTAGGGTTATTTTTTCCAATTGTTGCTTCTTTGCTTTGTGATTGTTCATTTGGACGCATTGTTTCCCTATTCAAAAACCCTTTGTGATGTGTGTGTTTTCCCTTTTTATCTTATTTCTCTGTTGATCTACCCATTTTGGAATATTCTTCTTCTACCCAATCTCCTCATTTCTTTCCTTACACTACTTCAACAACTACTTGAAATTCATATTCTACTCTTTTTGTCTTCACTCTTAACCATTTTGGCCAAAATGGTTCTCAAATTAAAAAATTAGGGGTATTACAATTTTCTTAGGATACCCATGATTGGCAATCATGATGAATCGTCACAAAATCTACTATAAGATCATAATTGAATATGCTTATTGTATCTTGGTGCTCCTTGGATCAAATATTCTCTTGAGAAGAATCCTTGCTCTTGAAATGAATTTGTAGATGTCATGTGTATGTGTGTTATGAAATGAACTAGGAGAGGTGCCTTATATAGGGTCCCCTAGGTGTTTTTCATTAAGGTTGACCTCTAATTGTCAGGCAACAGCTATGCAGTCATATATTTAGATATCTTACCAAGGGGACACTTTTTCAGAAAAAAACTAAGTATAGTGAGTTCCCCTTGGTAAGATATCTAACTATATGGCTGCATAGCCGCTGCCCTAATTGTCATACCCTTATATCAAGGCTAGATTTGGGAATCCCAAGTCCTACACATTATCGAACCTCGACCCATTTTGGCTCAAAATTTGAGGATGGAAAGATAATAGGACCAAGTTATTATATCTAAAATCGATATGGATATTGACGAAATCAAAGTGGAGCTTTAATAACGTTGAACTTTCCAATAGGATATGACCCATATAAGGTCAAAATAATGTATGAGAAATGACACACTCAAAATAAGGGCTCAAAGAGGAGTGCATTCGGATTTAAAATAAGATAGGAGTCATACTTTTTATTTAAATATTAATTTAAATACAAAAATGGTTCCAAGAGTTCTTAGAGGAATGAACAATTAAAATGTGTTAAGATAGTGTGAAATTGCACTAATTAATTAAAAGAGTACAATTTATAGCACTACACTACACTTAACTATGTTTCTAATGTGAGAAAGTTAGGCTAAAAATGACAATAAGAAACTTGTCATAATAATCAAGAGTTTTGAGGATTTCTTTAAATAATGTTTCTTAAATTGTAAATTTATTATGTTCACTTTAAATCATTTACATGAGTAAAAACATGTTCTCTTTGAGTGTGGCTATGAATGAGATACATAAACTATACGAATGATGAAACACATAGATGATTATTAGAATTTTCCTACATTTACATGGTGTTTACAAATAATTTTGAGAAATTTAGTAAACCGTTAGGGTATTGGTCTCATTAGTCACACCCTTTGGTGGACTAATTCAATGATTATAAAATAATGATAGATGAAAACATTAAAAGCTATATAGAACCTATGATGTTGTATGCTTCATTAAATTCTTTATATATCAATTCTTTTTAATGACTATTAGGTTGTCCTTCAACTAATCCAACATAATTTCAAATGAATGAACTAAAAATAAATATTTATGAAGTTAGCTTCTAATGGTTAATAAAGATGCTAGTAAGGTGTAATTTTTTTAAAATATTAGATTCATATATATAAATTTAGAAATGGTTTGGGTGAAGATTATGTAGACAAATATAATTTAAGATAGTAAATTTGGGGTCTATGAATCAAAACCAATCTTAAAGGATAAATGATATATAAATCACTATAATCAAATTGATGTCACAATATACTACTTGTAGATTAACATTAATAATATTTTAATAAAAATAAAAAATATAAAAAATTATAAGATATACAATTTTCTCTATTATAATATTTATAATTAAAAAAATTAAATAAATAAATGATTTATATTTGAAATTTTAAAAAAAAATTATCATAAAGAAACTAAAAATAAAAGAATAAGGAAAAAACAACATACAAGTACATTACACATTTATGGCCATGAAAATATGAAAGGAGGATATCATAAATGAAAGGTGAAAGTGAAAGTAAAGGAATACACTATGAATGGAGACACATGGAAAAAGTAACATACACCTACATTGTATATTTATGGCCATGAGAATATTAAGAAGCATATTATAAATGAAAGGTGGAAGTAAAGTAAAGAAATACAAAATTGTGAGGAGAAAAAAAACAAACAACCAAACTTTCATTTAAATTTATGTTGATTTAATTGAATCATTAATTATACATTAAATTTAAACTATTATAAGTGAGTTGAGTTAAAAATGATATTTGTAATTGTGTGATTGTTAAAAGTAGGGTTAGTAATAGTTTAAATTTTCTATTTAAAAATAAGTGTTGTAATACAAAATATTTTTTGATATATGTTTTTAATAATTTTTTCTATGTATTTTAAAAAATCTTAATTTAATATGTTATTGAATCTTTAAAATTAATTTAATAGAATTATTATTATGATTTTTTATCTTCTTGAAAATTATAATGTTATCTTGATTTATTGCTTGTTCTAAATTTGAGTCCTTTAGTTTTAGTAACTTGTTAGATTAATTGAATATTTAGAAACACTTTTAAGAATGAGTTGTACTAATGTAATAAAACTTTACTTCTGTTAACCTTAATCAATCCCTTTTATAATTATTGTCCAAAAGATACAATGACAATACAAAGGAATGCCAAATTAATAACATTGGGTGCAATGATGTTCACAATTAAAAAAAAGTTATGAACTACTTCTAATGTTCTAATATATACTATTATTTGATGATAATCAAGTTTTTTATATAAATTATCTTTAAATATTACATACTAAATATTCAAAAAAAAAATTATGGATGACTTTTATTTATAAAGCCGTATAAGCTGAAACGTCTTTGGCTAAAAGCCAAAGATTGAGGGGTACATCCCATTTTTGTCAAATACATTAGGGCACGATTGTCACCTCGATTTTGACCTCATGTCTTATGATATTAGATTCTTGTATTTAGTAAGACTTCGTTTCTTGGTGGGCTCATTAACAACCATTCAACTTCACCAACAAATCAAAGACCTATTGTCAATCACAAATTTTCATATAAAATTTGACAAACAATAATCACTATTTTAAAACATAACAATTTAAGTAAATATAAGATATATATCACTAGAACATCTAAAATAAAATTAAAAAATCAAAATTAAATTCAAATGGCTAGAAACTTAAGATTAAGACTAAACTAAAGATAACAATAAACTTTTGATAATGAAGTATGGAAGTTGGAGGTGGTGGGGGTAATGCCTCTTTCCATTGTGGTAGGTAAATTTGTCTTATAATATTTAAGATTGTTGTAAAGGCCTTTGGATGGTTGTAATGTCAAGCTCATAATAGACAAGAAGGGATCAAATCTTTTTTCCAATAAATTACTATAGTTAATTTTCCAAATATTACAACATGAAAAATCATAATAAGAATTGATGTGGGACTAAACTATACGCCAAAGCCAAGCCTTTCATCTTCATCAATCTAATCACCTCCTTATAACTACACGTTTTCTGTAATTTTAATAATAAAAAATAAAAAATGACTGTTTTATACATCATTTCCCTCATATAGATAATGATGTTTCAAATGTGTGTACCTTTGTAAAGTTTTTGTCTCCAATCAATACATTCGGATGCCCTAGTGGCTTTTTGCAAGAAGAATCTTTATGCATTTTCATCATGATTTTTAGAAGAATCTTTTTGGGTGTACAACATCTTTAGATTCAACTAGCTATTCACAAAATTATTAGGGTGATTTTTGTGTTGTTATTTGGAGTAGAATACTTTTAACAATTAAATATTTAAAATAAATAAATAAGTAAATATAATTAATTTTAATTTTGTGGAAAAATAATGTTTAGGAAATAGATGTAAATATTTTTTAATTGATTTTAAAAATTATAATTTTTTAAAGATATTTTTTTGGGAAAATTTCTATTATTAAATATATTTAAAATTTTTTGTAATCGTATAGTTATAAAGTAAATGTGATTGATGATCTAAGATTGTTTTTAGATTGAGGATGATAGATCTTTTATCATTTAATTTAGGAAGTATGTATGTGATGTGAGCATGTTGACCAATTATATTCTTAAAACATGAGACATAAAAAAGGATGTATCTTAAAAGATAGAGAAGATCTAATTTATATATCACTTTGTCCATTCATTGTAGTATCTATAATGTTCCGTAAAATTTGGCTGCTAAAATTTGTTATGGATAAGCTTGAGGGACATCTACTATATGATTGAAGATGCAGAAAATCATGTCCTTAATAGTAAATATACACATATAATGATGTTAATTGAATCGCAATTTCATATGGTTTTAGTGAAGGCTAAGATATTCTTGAGAGTGTGTATCAAAAATACCTTCATGAAATTAGTTTGCTAAGAATCAATTCAAAATTAAGCTAATTAACCTTTAAATCATGATGAATTGAAAACTTAAAGCAATAAACATCTCATGGATCCCTATTTAAAGATGCTAATTCAATGCTCTCAGCAAGCATCCATTATAGCCAACTCTAAAATGAGAATAAATGCTAAATGATGATGCAATTTAACCCTATTTTACTCAAAACAAAGCTAAATTATGCAAGTTATGATTCTAGCTCAAATTCACTATAATGTTGATGCAATTCAAAGATGTAAGGGATCTTTTTCTCCTGATTTTAGCCTTGCTTTTATAATTTTTTACAAGCATAGGGAGTGGAGTTGATTTAATCAAGGTTAGGTTAAGGTTTAGTCCATGGTTTTAAATATGGGGACAATTTAAATGGTTTGTCATCAAAGCTTGGGACAATGAGATAAAATGAGTGGTCAAGATGCTCTCTCCTTATGAGTGATTGAGATTCAATTTTATTTTGATCTATGTGAGTCCAATCCTCAATTCCTATTGGTTGGGGTAATTTCCTCCCATGTGGTGGGTGAGAGAAATTAGGAATTAATTAATTAAATTTAATTGATTTCTTTAGCCATGTATACCCCTTGAATGGGTTGATTTAATTTTTAATTAAATCATATAATTAATTAGATTAATCAAGCATAATTAATTGATTTATCTTGATTTATTTGATTTAATTGGCTTTTGATTTTTAATTAATCTTGGATTTTGGCTTGATTGCAATTAATGCCTTGATTTTGCCTTAGTTTCTCACTTGATTTAATCTTGACCAATTTTAGGTGATTACAAATGCTCCTCTTTGAATCGATGTGTGAAGCGAATTGGTTCAAAGAATGTTTGATGTCTTGATGCAATTTCTTGATTTTTTATTCAATTTTGATGATAGATGCCTGATTGATTGATAGTCTCGATGGTCATTTTGATGATGGATCCCTGATGTGATGCCTAATTTGACCTAATTTGCTAATTTTGATGCCCCACTGATGAATTAAAAAAAAAATGCATTGAACGATTGTGTCACTAATTTGATTATGTTAATGATGTCAATGCTGATTTGAGTGTATGCCCCCTTGGAAATGAAATGAAATTTGATTATGGTAAAAAAAATTGTATTTTTGATCAATTTTGTTGAATATTTTCAATCTTGTGTTAATTTTGATTTCATTTCTGATATTTTTTTAAAGATTATTTGATGTCAAATGCCCCTGAATAAACTAATTTAGTGCTCAATTTGGATCGTGGGTCAAAATTCTGCTAAAAAGGGTCCCTTTTTAGGTCAAATGGCTATATATAGGGGTTAAAAGTTAATTTTACTATTCATTTTCACCTCTTAGTTTTACTTTTCACCCTTTAACTCCTCTGAGCTGCGACGATGGTGGTGCAATATAGGGAGCATAGATTCATGTGTGTTCAACGTTATCAGCAACTGATGGATTACAGACCTCTGGTGAGTACCCCTGGAAACTTCTTTTGTCAATTTTATGCATTTAAATTTGAAATATTTGGATTTTGTCTAGCTAGAAATTTTTTTGTTTTTAATTTCAAATGAAATAGCACATACAAAGATTTAAATAGTGCATACAAACATATTTTATCACATCTACAATTTTTAATAGTGCGTACATGCATTTTAGTAGTGCATACCAACATGAACCCTAGGTCTAAATTTTTCTTATTAGGTTCTTGTAGCGTGTATAATTAGCTCTGTGCGAATGAAACTTCTTGTAGTGCATACACATATATCATGTAGCATGTACACCTTGTTTTAGCATGTTTAATATTTTTACTAGCACTTTTAAATATTTTAATGGCATATTTTCCTTTTAGTGTGTACAAGAAATGAAATAGTGCGTACACCTTTTTTTTGAAATTTTTATCTCTTTCACTTAGTTTTCTTGCTTGTTTCATTATGTCGATCAGTCAATTGGCTTGATTGATGTGTCTTGTGATGAAACAAGTTATTTGATGTCAGTTCTAATCATGTGATGATGAATTTTGATTGTCAATCCTGATGGGTTGGTTGATTGTGATGATGAATTTTCCATCCTCTCTGAGTAGAATTAGAAAAATTGATGATGGTTTGATAAGTTTTAGGATTTTGATTGACCTTTGATGTTTCAACATTTGATGATTTTGATTACTGATGTCATGTTATCTTTCTTTTGCAAGCTCCCCTTCAAAAGTTATCCATTTGAGGGTTGTATCCTTGGCCTTTACAAATGATCGACAATCTTAGTGGACAAGAGTGTTGACTGATCGATTGTTGTGGTCTCTCCTTCTTACTTTTTCTACCTTGATTCTGAGTGAATTGAGGCCTACTTACATCTATGGTAGAGAGGTGGCACTTTGACCATAACACCTTCCATTTTTCACTAGGGGAGATGAGTATCACTCTCGAGGACATGTACCAACTACTTTGTATTCCCACAATTGGAGAGATTGTGTACTATGATTGGGTTTATGATGGCACTGTATGCAGATGATTATTTGGTGACCCGATGATTGGCGACAAGAGCATCCCGTAGGCATAGTTTACCTTTTTCCATGGTCTTCTTGTAGTACTTGGAGTATTGATTGGTGGTTTCTTACTTCCTAACTAATGACATCATGGATATGCAGTTGGCTAGGGCCAAATTTTAAAGGATATGATTAGCCATCCTCAGATATTTGACTAGGGTTCATGTGCATTGGCACAACTATATCATGAATTGCATGATGTGGTATATAGACCCGACATTACACTATCTACTAGTGCATTTTTATTGCAGTTATAGACATGGGATCATCTCCCTATCACACACTCAATTGTAGTACGATAGTGAGATCCTGGGTGGCCATTTGCATTTATCTATGAGGGTATGGTTGTCTAGGCACATCTGGACAAGCTTGACTATTGGCAACACATTATTGATGATTTAGATCAGGTGACTTGGAGGTCATGTCTTGGATGTGAGCCATGGGAAGAGGATGCAACACAGCTCCCATTTATGTGTATTCCCTAGTGGATGATTGGGTGTACACCATTGTGTTGGAAACTACAACTAAAACACTTGTTATATTGTCATTGATGTCAAACCTTAACTAGTAAGATAGTTGTTATCTAGGAGAGTACCATATCTATTGATTGATGAAGAGGATTTGGGAAAGGAGAAAACAAGAGAACCTAAGGAAAGGTTGAGTTATTTGATACTTCAATGGGTACTTGATTAGTTGGCACATTGATAAGATAATGTATTTCTTTATCTAAGTAAGAAGAAAGATTGGAGAGGTAGGCTTAACTGAGAAAAAATAAAGAAATATAGTTTAAGCCAAGTGATGTTAGTGTCGACTAAGTGCTAGTATATGCCAAGTAAATCTATTGTTGACCAAACATCAGTAATTGTTGAGTGACACAAAACTACTAAGAAAAGATAGTTTTTTCCAAGGAAGATAGTTTGAGTGGTGACCGAGATACACAGTGATGACTGAGGAGAAGAACACATTATTGACTAAGTGTTAGTAAATTACAATTGGACAAACAATTAAAATTCCCAGTTGACACAGTTGAATTCTTGGGATATGTAAAATGTGTTGACATTATTAATGAATTGTATGGAGCATTTAATGTGTGGTAAATATTTTTCTTATGGATTCAAAGAGAAGTTTGGAGATGTATCTAGAAGGAAGGATGAAGAACATAATGATGGAAGGATTTGATGAATCTAACCTAAACTTAAGATCTATGGAGGAGATTAAGTGGAAAAAGATGGATCTACCTAATCAAAGAGGTATAAATGAAAACCTAATTGTGAGGTTATGAAGTATGAAGAAGAGGTTGATGTTATTGACTGATAAGTCTAAGCAAAAGGCTAAAGGTGAAATTGTGAAGGAGTTGAACAGAGTTGTGATTGCTTGAGGCCAATTTCGAGTAGATCAGAGATGGAGATGGAAATGAAGATCAGTCAGTAAATCAACATATATGTGTGAAGTGGATTTATATTTGCAAAGTGATGTAGTCAAGGATGGTGGATCCAATTAAGGATAGTCCAAACCTTACAGCCAATAGAACAACACAATGGAATACTCAACAACACACCAACCAAGTAATTATTTAGCTCTAATTTTCATCAACATGCTCGACTGTAATGCCTTCCGGGGTAGGGCCAATTACAATCAAAAAAATTATGCAAGATCCAATAGATCCAATACAAACTTAGCTATTTCAGCTCTGAAGATAATCAGAAGCTAATGGAAACCCTAAGGTAGATCTAAACTTGAGCTCGCAAGCCTCCAAGCAATATCCTTGTCTCCAAGTGTGCAAACCACTAGCTTTGCAATTACAAACTATCAGATAACAATCTGATCTACAAGATCGTGCAAGATCTTTTCCATGACTTTGCCAACTCTATCTTTCAGAGCCTTAGATCTGATTCACTAAGCCTTCAATTCATGAACTTCTATGATCTCCTCATGCTCCTAAATATCTACCCTAAACATCCTATAAATACTAATCATCAGCCACAAGTCGATTGGATGAAACCATTAACTCCCCCCAATAGATATTAAATTCAATACAACTCAGAATCAAAATAGCCTTACAAACATTTAATCCAACATGTCAGCCTATAACAACATCTACCAACAATAAATGCACCAAGTCAGCCCAACAAATCACACAGAACTCCAGTTGATAAACCAGAACTACTAAGCAACATTGAAATAACCGAGCATGCCAGGCATTGTCGAGTAACACTTTCATTGAGCGCTAGAGATTATTGAGTTCCTTTCATGACCGAGCTTCCTTCAATGAATGAGGTCATCGATCAAGGCTACAACTAAGTAACACTAGCCAAAATACAAACACCCTATGCAGTTTCACCGAGGACAAAGAATGCCCCTACCTCAACCTTGGATGCCCCTACTTCAGACACCCCATGTTCCAAAATATGTGCATATGTGAGAAGCACATCTTCTAGGATTTCAGTGCATAAACCCCGAAGTAGTTCTTCACATACAAGTCCTCCACCTTTTTAGCTTGCATACTCTTCCACTTTAGCTTTCTTTGTCTTTTCAAGTCTTTTCTTGACAACACACAGGTCAGTTATCCATACTGATCATTCATTTTCTCTGGATCTACAATCTCAACTCGGCTACCAATAGTTAGGCTTCTCCTACCAAGTTTTGTATGCAGAAAAGGCATCAGGGAAAACTTCTTGTCATCCTTCTCAATAGTAAACACATTTCTTACATAGTCATACATAGCTCTATAATCATATTGCCAAGGTCTACTGAGCAATATATCACAACTATTCATCTTCACAATGTCACATAACACAAGATCCTTATACTGGCCAATTTGAACATCAATAAAGCATTTTTATCTTACTTCTAGAGCATGAACATCTTGTAACCAGTCAATCCTATAAGGACAAGGATGCTTCATTCTATTCAACCCAAGTTTCTATACCATGTCTTCAGCAACAAGGTTATCAGTATTACCACTATCAACAATAACATCACACAATTTACCTCTAGACTTGCATTAGGTCCTAAACAAGTTACTCCTTTGACAAGGTTCCTCCTTTGTAATGAGCAATGTTCATTGAAGTAGCAAGTTCTCAGATTTAGGTTCATTCTCATTCAGCACAATAGTTCGTCGGTCACCCAGCTTCTTCTTTATACACTCAAAAGAATAGTGTCCTTCCTCTCCATAGTTATAGCAAGTACCCCTAAAGATAACTCTACATTTCTTCTTCTTTGATTCCATAGGTTTCTATTCATCTTCTGCATTAGTTAGTTTATCCTTCACCGAATGATCAATCTTTTCTTTCCCTCAGGGATTACTATGTTGTTTCCTCTTCAACTTATCTTATTCCTTCAGAGCATACTGATAAGCATCTTCAATAGAATCAATCTTCAGCATACCAAGCTCATCCTAAATATTGAATCTTAAACCATTCACATACTAAGCTACCTTTTCCTTACCAAGCTCTTAGTGTCTAGACCGAATAGTAAGTTTGTAGAACTCCTCGGTATAATCTTCCATAGACATATCCTTCTGTTTCAGATTCTACAACTTCTTAAACAACTCAAGCTCATAGTCAAAAGGTATGAACTTAGCTTTCAACTTAGTCACCATCAACCTCCACCGATTGATCTTTCTTTCACCTTCATCTTCTCTATCTCTTTGTATTTATTTCCACCAAAGAGTAGCATGTCCTTTCAACTTTGTCTATGCTAATCTCACCCAAAGAGGATCTTCAATTTCTTCTAGCTTAAAGAAATCTTCAAAGTCACCAATCCAATCAATCAAGTTCTCGGGCTTCAAAGTACCAGAGAATGTAGAAACTTCCATTCAGTAACCATTACTAAACCACGATCCAGATCTATGCAATCGAGAAGTTCTATCTTCACCAACTCTAGCCCTCTAGTCATCACCACTAGATTCAGCAGGCTCAAATTCTTCAGCAACTTCCTCATAGCCATCCTCAGTACCAACATTCTGAGGTATGCAAGTAACGACTCTCATGATCTTGGTGACCATGTCATTCTTCATCAATTCCATGTCAGATCTGAAATTTAATTTCACCTTCTCTGTGATCTGGGATTCCACAGTATCACAAAGATAAAAAATAACTCTAGGGTCCAATCTTCTCAGAGGCATCCTTAAAGATATGCAAAAACCCTCTACAACAAACCCTCACTGACCACCTTGTGATAATCTCCAAGTTGTGTACAATTTAGATCTCAACCTTTCACCTTGAACAAACAACTAGGGCAAGATCCACAAGTCTAGTGCCATGGATTTTCAATCAAGATCATATGATCTCTTCATGAACAAGATCAACTTCGTAAGATCAGCCTTCCTAGGTCAACCTGTGCTTCGCAAGATCAACCTCCAACTCTGATACCACCTGATGTAGTCAAGGATGGTGGATCCAATTAAGGATAGTCCAAACCTTGTAGCCAATAGAACAACATAGTGGAATACTCAACAACACAACAACCAAGTAATTTTTAACTCTGATTTTCATTAACATGCCCGGTTGTAAGGCCTTCTGGGTTAGGGCCAATTACAATTAGAAACAATTCTATAAGATCTAACTAATCCAATACAAACTCAGCTAGTTCATCTATGAAGACAATTAGAAGCTAATGGAAACCCTAAGGTAGATCTAAACTTGAGCTCGCAAGCCTCCAAGCAATCTCCTTGTCTCCAAGTGTGAAAACCACTAGCTTTGCAATTACAGACTATCAGATAACAATCTGATCTACAAGATCATGCAAGATCTTTTCTGCAACTTCGCCAACTCCATATTTCAGAGCCTCAAATCTGATTCACTAAGCCTTTAATTCATGAGCTTCTACGATCTCCTCATGCTCTTAAAAATCTACCCCAAATATCCTATAAATACTAATCATTAGCCACAAGTCGGCTGGATGAAACCATTAACTCCCCCAACAGATATTAAATTTAATACAAGTCATCATCAAAATAGCCTTACAAACATTTAATCTAACCTGTTAGCCTATAAAAATAACTACCAATAATAAATGCACCAAGTCATCCCAACAAATCACATAGAACTCCAATCGATAAATCAAAACTACTGAGCAATAGTGAAATAACCGAGCATGCCAGGCATCACCGAGCACCACAGGCATTTCTGAGTAACACTTTCACCGAGTGCCATAGATTACCAAGTTCCTTCAGTGATCAAGCTTCCTTCAATGACCGAGGCCATCGGTCAAGGCTGCAACTAAGTAACACCGGCCAAAATACAAACACCCTATGCAATTTTACCGAGGACAAAGAATGCCCCTGCCTTAGCCTTGGATGCCCCTGCATCAAAAAGTGAGTTGTATGTTTTTCAGATCAGAAACTACTATTACTTTCTAATCATTGTATCAGTCTAAATCCTTTAATCAAGGTTGACCTAACAGTCATTATATAATTTTGTTAATCAAGGTGACATTCTAATGGAATGTTCCTAAGTCCTCTAACCAGGCCACTTTTGACAGAGTATTTTAAATCCTTTAACAGGGTCATACCTAACAGTGTGTTTGTAAACTTTTAACAGGGTTGGATTTTCACAAAGCTCACTTCATAAGAGTGAAAATTAGTAGCATGTTACAAAGTGGTTTTTACCAAGTTGGGTTTCCACTATAAATCCTAGTGTTATACTTGTGTGAATATTTTGATGTGACTGTTGTTATATTTTGCAAGTTAATTACTTTTGGATAGTGGACTACATGTTATATGTTTCTGATATATGCTATAGAGATGGAGTTGAATAGCTTATTAGATTTGAGATTTTTGAAGTGATAGAAAGTTCAATTGGTACATCTGGACCAAAGTTTAACTGATTCACCCCTCCTCTCAGTTATTTTAAAATATTCTAACAATTGGTATAAGAGCTATTGGTGCTTACAGAGAAAATTTTAAAGGTACTTGAAGCTAATGATCAAGATGTATAAAAAGGAAGTACCTAAGTTGAACAAAGAGAACTTTCATGCATGGAAAAGTCTGATGAAATTGCATCTAGCTAATATTAGTGATTTGGTGAAGTACTATGTGGAACATGACTATGGTATACCTATTGCACCTTTGACTTCTAAGGAGATGAAAGTAAAACAAGAAAACTATCAAGCAATTTTGGAGATTGCATTTGCTCTAAGCTATCTTGAATTTGAAGATAGCAAAGATTGCACTACTACAAAGAAAATGTGGGATACTCTTGCAACTATCTATGGTGGAGATACAAATGTACTGAGAGAAAAATCTAAAAGTTTGAGAGGTAAGTTTGATGAAATTAAAATGTAAGAAGGTGAAAATATTTCTCATTACTGTGGTATAATTAAGGAGGTAGTGAATGCTATAAGAAGAGCTAATGGAAACATCAATGATCTGACTATTATTGGTAAGGTATTGAGAATATTTCTTCCTATCTATGCTATTAGAAGTTATGCAATTCAAGAATCAAGATGTAACCCTAGTAATGTTCTAACTCTGGAAAGTCTTGTTGGCAAGCTTACTTATTTTGAGCTATCTAATTATGATAACTACATTGTTCCTAATGTTGAATCTGCATTCAAGTCACAAATGGTACTTCATAAGTCTAAGAAGGAAAAAGAAAAATGTATGAAAAGTGATAGTGACAGTGACAGTAATAGTGACACTTCTAATGAGGAACTAGATGATCTTGAGGCACTCATGGCTAGAAGACTACAAATAGGAAAAGGGAAATATAAAGGTAAAATTCCTATAATCTATTTTTCATGGAACAAAGTTGGCCATATTGTAGTAAGATGCCCTGATAGGACTGGCAAGGATGAGAGAAGGGAAAGCAAGTACAAAGACAAGAGAAATGAAAGAGATCACCGAAGGTATAGAGACTACAAAGATAAAGGTAAGAAATCCTGCTATATTGCTGAAGAGGAAACTGAAAGTGACACTAGTGAATCTGATGAATGTGATATTGAATTTTTTTATGTTGCTATGAAAGATGATTCTCATGAAGATGATAAAATTGAACTTATTTCTTATGTGATTAAAGGTGATAAATGGATTATTCATAGTGGTTTCTCACATCACATGACTAGTGATAAAAGTCAATTTGAAACCCTAGATCATTACAAAGGTAGAAGTATTAAGTTTGGTAATGATGCATGATGTTCTGTGAGAGGTAAAGGATCAATTAAGCTGATAGATAAGATCACATGTGAAAATGATTATTAGGTTGAAGGTCTTAACTATAATTTTCTAATTGTTGCACAATTGAATAGTACTAGTTTCCGAGTGTAATTTCATCATAGAAAGGCTAAAATATTTGATGCCGCTAGTGAACTAATTGGAAGTGGAGAATAGACAAGTGGTAACTTGTTCTATCTAGACCTATTTGAAGAAACATGTTTGTTTGCACAATTTGATGATGTATGGTTATGGCATAAGAGGCTGTGTCATGTGAATTTTGACAATTTGGTAACTATTAGCAAAAACAAAGTTAGAGGTTTTCCAAGATTAAAGAAACCTGATAATGTGATGTGTAAACAGTGTCAATTGGGAAAAATGAAAAGGTCTAGTTTTAAGAGAAAGACATATACTTCTAAAAATATTTTGGAATTGGTTCATACTAACCTTTGTGGACCTATGGGTGTACAAAGTTATTATGGTGATAAGTATTTTATTCTATTTTTTGATGACTATACTAGGATGATGACTGTAATGTTTTTGAAAGAGAAATTTGATGCACTTTAGTTGTTTAAGTGGTATTTGGAAAAAGTTAAAAAAGAAACAGGTAGAAGCTTGAAATGTTTGAGCTATGATAGAGGTGGAGAGTTTATATCAAATGAGTTCAATCTATTCTGCAATGATAGAGTAATCAAGAGATAGATGTCTGCATTGAGAACACCTCCATAAAATGACATAGTAGAGAGAAGAAATGGATCAATTATGGATTGTTCAAGAACACCGCTGATTGAATATAATGAAAAGTTTGAACTGAGAGTTTACACTGATGCAGATTGGGCTGGAAATGTTGATGAAAAAAAAGTACAAGTGGTGGAGCATTATTTCTAGGAAAGAGATTAGTCTCCTAGACAAGAAAGAAACAAAATTGCATTTCTCAATGTACAATAGAAGCTGAGTATGTAGCAGCAGTAGTGAATTGTTCAAATTTAGTGTGGATTAAGAAATTGTTAAAAGGAATGAAAGAGGAAATCACTGAGCCGGTTGTTATTTTCTATGATAACACTAGTGCTATTAATATATCAAAGAATCCAGTAATACACACAAAGACCAAGCATATTTCTATCAAGTATCATTACTTGAGAGAGATGGTTCAAGACAAAGAAGTGAGAATGGAATATGTGCATACAAAGGAACAATTAGCAGATATATTCACAAAAGTGTTACCTAATGATTCTCATGAATATCTTAGAGGTAAACTACAGGTGATTCCCCTAACTGAGGCTTCCTAGTCAACTAGGAGCACTGCATCAAATGTGCTAAACAAAATATTTGACAAATTGATGTAGAAAAGGTCACACTTTAGGAGCTTCCTAGAGTTGTGAGAAGTGAAGAAGAGATGATAATAAGTCATAAGCAAGATGACAGAGGGAGAATAGAACATACAAAATTGACATGAAGAAATCTACATATGGAAGATGGAAGTGATAGATACAACTTTGGCATTGTTGTCAAAGAGGAAGAGACTCAGATGAAAACACAAAGGGAGAAGATTCAATGAAACTTGAGAAAGATAAGAAAAGATTCAGAGGGAGTAATTGTGTATGTGGTCATGAAAAAGAGATTTGTGAATCAAAATGAAGCTAAGGATATTACAAAATCTAATGCACAGAGTTTTTGGATTGTTTGGTAAATCACGTGTTATTCATGTGGTATTGCCATCAATGCCTTAGAGGGAGATTGTTAGAAACTACAATTGGAACAATTGTTATATTGTCATTGATGTCAAACCTTAACTAGTAAGATAGTTTCTATCTAGGAGAGTACCATATCTATTGATTGATGAAGAGGATTTGGGAAAGGAGATGAAAAGAGAACCTAAGAAAAGGTTGAGTTATTTTATACTTCAATGGGTACTTGATTAGTTGGCACATTGATAAGATAATGTATTATTTATCTAAGTAAGAATAAATACTGGAGAGGTAGGCTTAACCAAGAAAAGTGAAAAAATCTAGTTTAAGTCAAGTGATGTTAGTGTCAACCGAGTGCTAGTATATGCCAAGTAAATCTAGTGTTGACCGAACATCAGTTATTGCCAAGCGACAGGAAATTACCAAGAAAAGACAATGTTTGCCTAGGAAGATAGTTTGTAGTGGTGACCAAGATACACAATGATGACCGAGGAGAAGGACACAGTATTAACCGAGTGTGATTAAATTACATTTCAAGAAAGAATTAAGATTCCCAGATGACATAGTTGAATTCTTGGGATATGTAAAATGTGTTGACATTATTAATGAATTGTATGGAGCATTTAATGCATGGTAAATCACTTTCCTATGGATTCAAAGAGAAGTTTGGATATGTATCTAGAAGGAAGGATGAAGAACATAATGATGGAAGGATTTGATGAATTTGACCTAAATTTAAGATCTATGGAGGAGATTAAGCGGCAAAGGATGGATCTACCTAATCTAAGAGGTATAAAGGAAAACCTCATTGTGAGGTTATGAAGTCTAAAGAAGAGGTTGATGTTATTGATTGATAAGTCTAAACATAAGGTTGAAGATGAAATTGTGAAGGAGATGAAAAGAGTTATGATTTATTAAGGTGAATTTTGAGCAGATCAGAGATGGAGATGGAAATGGAGATCAATCACTAAATCAACATATATTGTGTGAAGTGGATTTGTATTTTCAAAGTGAGTTGTATGTTTTCCAAATCAAAAACTACTATTACTTTCTAATCATTGTATCAGTCTAAATCCTTTAATCAAGGTTGACCTAACAGTCATTGTATAAATCCTTTAATCAAGGTGACATTCTAATGGAATTTTCTTAAGTCTTCTAACCAGGCCACTTTTGATAGATTATTTTAAATCCTTTAACAAAGTCACACCTAACAGTGTGTTTGTAAACCTTTAACAGGGTTGGCTTTTCACAGAGCTCACTTTAGAAGAGTGAAAATTAGTAACATGTTACAAAGTGGTTTTTTCAAAATTGGGTTTCCACTATAAATCTTGGTGTTATACTTGTGTGAATGTTTTGATGTGAATGTTGTTATATTCCACAAGTTAATTACTTTTGGATAGTGGACTGCATGTTATATGTTTTTGATATATGCTATAGAGACCAAGCTGAATAGTTGATTAGATCTGATATTGTTGAAGTGCTAGAAAGTTCAATTAGTACATCTGGACCTGAGGATAACTGATTCACCCCCTCTCAATTATTCTAAAATATTCTAACAAATTTATCACTGATTTTTTTTTATGAAGGGTGCTCCCCTTAATACCACAAACACATAACAAAAATAGAGAAACAACAACAATAATATGCAAGAACGGAAAATTGGCTTCTTATTATCTCCACAAATGTGGAATTACAAACTTTCAGAATTGTAGTATGCAAAGCCACATGGGCATTCCCTTACAATATTTTGTAGGAAAAAGCCTCAAATCAATACCCAGATCTACTACCCAGAACTACCCTAGACAACACTACGGGCCTTCTTTATATAGGTAATTTCCACCGCCCGAGAAGGTTCTAGAAATTTAGCCCTTAGGGCCGATCAAACTTAGAATTATTTTATTTTACAATTTATTACATCAAAGTTAGCTCAAAATGAGTTTTGAAACCCAAACAGAAATTTTGAAGAAAAATTATTTTTTTCCATTTCAGGTGACCCAACTTCCGAGGACCATAAGTCATCACCTGTTGACCCGGTTGGCTATTATAACCCCATTCTAGAAATTTCACGAAGTTCTCTATAGGCTTGACCTATGCAAAGTGCCCATCACCCAAATTTTCAACCTCATCTGGGGCCTCTAAAGCCTTCAAAACTAAGTTCAAAGTTTCTATACCCTGCTGCCAATACCGAAAATCTTCAATATCTTCAAAACTAGACCTGATCTAGCCATGAAACTTTGCTGGCAGGCTTATATGACTAAGATGAACCTCCACATGTAAAATTAGAACATTCTGAGATCGTAAGACCAACTTACTAAAAATAGCAAGTTTCCATAAATAGTGGCTCTGCACAAGATAGCCCTTATTGAATACAAAAAAAGAAATATTTTTGGGTGATGCAAGATTTCTCCTACACCCAGGATGCTCCTACATCAGACACCCAGGGTAATTTGAGAAGTGACCCTGTCACGACTCAGGTGTGTAGAGGAAAACCAACATGGTTAACCTCCTCCTTTGTTAGCCATGATGAATCTTCAATAGGTCATCCTTTCTATTTGACCAAATACTCTTCATATGTCCTATTCCTTGTGCTTCTACCAACATGACTGTCCAGTATGTCTTCAATCTCCTTGATATCTGAACTGGTTGCTGGAATACTCCACTGTGCTGCTGCAACCTCATCTTCAACACCTCCTTCATGATACTCTATCAAATTTGAAATGTTAAACACTGGTGAAATATTCAGCTTAGTAGGCAATTCTACCTCATATGCATTTCCTGAATCATGCTTCTTCAGTATCTTACATGGCCCAAACTTCTTCATTTTCAACTTGTTATATGTACCAACCAAAAATCACTCCTTCTACAAATGAACCATGACTTCCTTTCCAACCTGAAATTCCTTATGCCTCCTTTTCTCATCCACCTTAACCTTATATTGCGCATTCATCTTGGTAATATGCTTCCTCACCTCCTCCTGGATGTTCTTCAAGTGTTTTGCAACATCCTTAGCTTCAGCGCTACTTATTTCTCCTTTATCTATCTTTCTTAATTCAGATGCATTTCTTGGACTACTTCCATATACAATTTGGAATGATGATTTACCAGTGCTCCTATTGACATAATTATTGTATGCAAATTTTGCCTGTGGTAAAATCAAATCCCATCCTGTTGGCTTATTTCCAACCAAACATCTTAGCAGATTTCCCAAACTTCTATTCACCACCTCTGTCTGTCCATCAGTCTATGGATGATGTGATGAACTGAACTTCAAATCTATCTTCAACTTCTTCCACAATGTATGCCAAAAATATCCAACAAACTTAGTGTCTCTATCTGAAACTATGGTCTTTGGAAAACCATGTAGTCTCACCACTTCTCTGAAAAACAATTCTTCTACATGAACATCATCATTAGTCTTTTTGTAGGGAATGAAATGTGTCATCTTTGAAAATTTTTCATCTACTACAAAAATTGAATCATGTCTCCACTGTGTCCTCGGTAAACCAAGAACAAAGTCCATACTGATATCCTCCCAAGGCTTCTCTGGTATAGGTAATGGCTGATATAACCCTGTATTCTACTTCACTCCTTTTTCCATCTAACATACTCTGCAACTCTGTACAAAATTTTTCACATCTTGCTACAATTGTGGCCAATAATAATTCTCACCAACCAAAGCAAGGGTTTTATCACGACCAAAATGTCCAGCCAATCCTCCACTATGCTTCTCTTTGATGAGATTCTCCTTCATAGAACTTCTTGGAATGCACAACTGACTCCCTCTGAATAGCATATCATCCTGGATGATAAAATCTAGCCATTTCATCCTATCTAGAGTAACAGGCTCTTTACAAGCTTTCCAAGCTCCACCAAAATTAGGATCCTCTGGATACAAATTCTTGAGTTCCTTGAACCCAACCACCTCAATCTACATCTCTGTCAGCAATAGTTGCCTTCTGCTAAGAGCATCTGTAACCCTGTTAGACTTTCCACTTCTGTGTTTCAAAACAAATGTATAACTTTGCAAAAACTCAACCCATTTCAAATGCCTCTGATTCAACTTTCCTTGACTATTCAAATATTGCAAAGCTTGATGATTAGTATACAAGACAAAATATTTAGGAAGAAGATAATGTCTCCACTTCTTTAATGCCTGAACTATAGCATAAAATTTCTGATCATAAACAGAATACTTCCTCTTGGCATCATTTAACTTCTCACTGAAATAAGCAACAGGTTTACCTTCTTGGCTCATAACAACTCCTATTGCAGTACCACTAGCATCACAATCTACTTGAAACACCTTATTAAAATTTGGAAATGCTAAAATAGGTTATTCTGTAATTTTTTGTTTTAACAATTGAAAACTCCTTTCTACCCCATTAGTCCACTTAAACTCTTTTCTATCCCCTCTCATTGTCTCAGTCAAGGGACCACAAATACTGCTAAAATTTTTGATAAACTTTCTGTAAAAACTAGCTAGACCATGAAAAGATCTTACCTCAGTAGCACTCCTTGGAGTAGGCCATTCAAGGTTAGCCTGTACCTTCTCTGGGTCCATTTTTAGACCTTCTAGTGAAACTACAAATCCCAAATACACTAACTCTTTCTTCACAGAACTGCACTTCTTCAAATTAATCAACAATTTCTCATCTCTTAGCTTCTCAAACACCATACGAATATGCATCATATGTTCCTCCAATGTCTTGCTAAAGATCAAAATATCATCTAAATAAATAATGACAAACTTTCCTAGAAATTCTTTCAGAACCTCATTCATGAGCCACATGAAAGTGCTCGGTGCATTGGTTAGCCCAAAAGGCATGACTAACCACTCATACAGTCCTTCCTTTGTCTTGAAGGCAGTCTTCCATTCATCTCCTTCTCTGATCTGAATCTGGTGATATCCACTCTTTAGATCTATCTTTGAGAAATACACAGCTCCACTCAAACAATCCATAATATCATCCATTTGTGGAAATGGAAACCTATACTTGATTATGATCTTGTTTATTGCTCTGGAATCTATACACATCCTCCATTCTCCATTCTTCTTTGGTGCTAATACTGCTGGTACAACACATGGGCTCAGGTTCTCCTGAATCAATCCCTTCTATAACAACTCATGTACTTGTCTGTTCAACTCTTCACTTTCTGCTGGTGTCATTCTGTGTGCTGCCTTGTTTGGAAAACTGGCTCATGGACTCAAATCCATCTAATGAGTAATCTTTCTTATGGGTGGTAATCCATCAGGTACATTATCAGATACAATATCCTGAAACTCATTTAACAAATCTACAACCTCTACAGGTACAACCTCTACTTCTTCTTTACTAGCTTTTCAAATTGAAGAAAAACACACATGCTCATGCCTCATACCATCTAGGAATTTTCTTCCATCAACAAATGTTATTCTTGCATTACCACATACCTTTTCTTCGGTCTCCTTCAATGGCTTTAGCTTATGTCGCACTCCATCCTTTGTTAGGGAATAGGTATTCGCATGACCATCATGTACAACACATCTGTCAAACTACCACAGTCTACCCAACAACATATGACATGCATCCATAGAGATGATATCACATAGTACCTCATCTTGGTACCCACCAATCTTAAAATTTACTAGACACTGTTCACTGACCATGACCTTGTGGTCATCCTGCACCCAGGCAATCCGATATGGATGTGGGTGTTTCTGTCTCTTGAGTTTCAACTTTGTCACCATTTCTTCTGACACCAAATTATCAGTGCTTCCACTATCAATAATCACATCACAGCATTTACCCTCACACTTGTGTCTAGTGTGAAACAAGCTCCTCTTTTGTTTAGGTTCATTCTCACCACTCAGCAAGACTCTTCTGTTAATTAGCGTTTCTCCTCTTTTAGCATCTTCAGAATTTGAGGATCTAGCATCTTCATCTACATGTGCAACTCTGGCCTAGCCTTCATTTCTCCTATCCATTCTGCCTTGGTGCTAAGGACATTCAAATGCCTTATGATCTTCTTCTCCACAGTGAAAACATGTTCCATGGAAGCCTCCTCTTCTAGATCCTTGTCCTCTTCCTCTTCCTCTCTGATCTCTATTATTCTGATCTTGGAAATGATTGGAATTTTTTCCTCTCTGATTTTGGCTGCTACTGGCCTCATCCTTCTTTTTCGGATCTTCATTTCAGCCACCATATGACCGTCCACCAGATCTTCCACCATGACCTCTTCCATTTTGTCTACTCTCAAACTTCTTGTTTAGCTTTTCCTCTACTTTTAGGGCAAACTGGTATGCCTCCTCAATACTGTTCATTCAAACTAGATTCAACTCCTCCTGAATGCTTGGCCTTAACCCATTAAGGTATTGGGTAACTTTCTCCTTATTAGCTTCTGTATGGCCTGTTCTGATGAGGAGTTGATAGAACTCCTCTGTATACTCCTGAATAGATCTTCCTACTTGCTTCAAACTTTGCATTTTCTTTAGTAGGTCAAGCTCATAATCAACAAGAATGAACTGTCACTTGAATTTATCCACCATTCGATCCCATCTTATGATTTTATCTTTCCCTCTTCTATTTTGCTCCAATTGAATTTCTTGCCACCAGATCTTCGCATGACCTTTCAGTCTGGCCTTCGCAAATTTGACCCTATCAGGATCCTCAACATCTTCATACTCAAAATATTCCTCACATTCATTGATCCAGTCGATCAATTCTTCTGGGTTAAGATTTCTAGAAAATGTAGGAACCTCAATCTTAGGTCTTTTCCCAATCTTGGAAATCGCCCGAAAAAGTCTTTCTTCCTCATGGTTTACAATTTCAGCTTCTCCTTCTTAATATTCTTCTTTGGCTTCATCCTCACTTTCATCTCTAACATTAAGATTCATTCCTCTGCGAATCTCTTCTTGCAATGCTCACACTTGTCTCTGTAGCTCTCTAACCTCAGGTGTCACAGCACCAGCTCTTCCACCATGTTCTCTTCGTTGAGGCATTTTCACAATGCATGCTGAAACCCTAACCACAGTCCTAGTGCAAACTGCCTCATAGTCAGCGATCTGTTTACACACTCAAGAACTCCTACTCTGATACCACTTGATGAAGGGTGCTCCCCTTAATACCACAAACATATAACAGAAATAGAGAAACAACAACAATAATATGCAAGAATAGAAAATTGGCTTATTATTATCTCCACAAATGTGGAATTACAAACTTTTAGAATTACAATATGCAAAGCCACATGGGCATTCCCTTACAATATTCTATAGGATAGCCTCGAATCAATACCCAGATCTACTGCCCTAGACAATGCTACGGGTCTTCTTTATATAGGCAATTTCAACCGCCCGAGAAGGTTCTAGAAATTTAGCCCTTAGGGCCGACCAAACTTAGAATTATTTTATTTTACAATTTATTACATCAAAGTCAGCTTAAAATGAGTTTTGAAACCCAAACAAAAATTTTGAAGAAAAATTATTTTTCACCATTTCAGGTGACCCAACTTTCGAAGACCATAAGTCATCGCCCGTTGACCCGATTGGCTATCATAACCCCATTCTGGAAATGCCACGAAGTGCTCTAGAGGCTTGGCCCACACAAAGTGCCTGTCACCCAAATTTTCAACCTCATTCGGGGCCTCTAAAGCCTTCAAAACTGAGTTCAAAGTTTCTGTACCCTGCTGCCAATACCAAAAATCTTCAATATCTTCAAAACTAGACCTGATCTAGCCATGAAACTTTGCTGGTAGGCTTATATGACTGAGATGAACCTCCACATGTAAAATTAGAACATTCTGAGATCGTAAGACCAACTTACTAAAAATAGCAAGTTTCCATAAATAGCGGCTCTGGACAAGATAGCCCTTATTGAATACAATAATAGAAATATTTTTGGGTGATGCAAGATTGCTCCTACACCCAGGATGCTCCTGCATCACTTTTTATTTCTATAGATTTCTCCGATAGTATGGCCAACTTCAAGACATGTCATAGGGACTGGTACTTTATGTGAGAGTATAGGCAGAGTGATCTATTGGGGGTCCTTAGATAGATTATCAAATAGCATGTGATGAGCTCCTAGGCCTATCACATTTATCCCAAGACATGAGGGAGAACATAGTTGATGCTAGTATGACCATTGATTATGCCCAATGCTTCCTTCAGAACCCATTTCCATGATTCATTGATCCCACAAAGCTTGTACCTAGGATCAATGGTAGATCAGATGATGATGACAATGATGAAGGTGGTGGGGGAAGAGGAGGTTGATGAGGCAGATGTGTTGGCAGAGCTAGGTGGGGTGGGAGAGTAGATATTCCTATAATCATTTCCCTAGCTCCTATTAGAGGCGGTGTTCATATGCGTGGTGGTCAAGAATGTGTCAGAGGTGGTCCATTCAGAGCCTTACATCAGGTTCATCGGGTGAGACTAGGCGAATGGGGCTAGAATAGGGCTAGGATTTATAAGCAGGTAGACCTCAATTTAGAAACAAAGATAGGTGCACAAGTTGGAGTACACATTGGAGCATAGGTTCCACATATTTCATGTGTTATATAGGAACCACATGTGCCTCCCTCTCAGGCACCCTTACAAGTACCATCTATTTAGATGCCACCAATTTAGACACCACCCTCTTAAGTAGTACCATCATAGGAAGCACCCTCACAGGTACCTGATAGATTGACATCAAATGTCTAATCACTACAGGATGATGTGACCAAGATTTGATAGCAGGTCATGTAGTTGAGCACTACGATGCAAACATTTATGGATGTGATGAGTCAGCATGGATTATAGGCCATCTCTAGTCGAGCTCCTATACTAGGTCCTGATGGTCTAGGCACAAATGGTAGTGTAGGTGTAGGCAGTTGATTTATATGATGTTCCCCTATTGATGCATACATGTATTTTTATGATTCTTTGATCGAGACATTGTATATTTCATATTGTTTTGTCAGGTTCTCCTCATTATTTATTGATACTTTATGTTCTAGACTCTGACCATATGGACTTTGATGATACCATGGACTCTATTTTACTTTTATGTTCTTTACTTTGTATGATGCCATTATGTGCTGGTTTTACTTTTCAGATGATTTATGATATGTAATTCTACATGCTCCTATGTCTATATGATTTATCTTTATGTTTCTCAGATGCAAAATTTAATATGCATGCATATTATATGCTTAGTTTATTTTGGATGGATGTCTTATTTATAACATATATTAGATGGATGCATTTATTACATGTTTTAATGATTAATGATCTCTAATGATGATATGTAATGCTTTAATGTTTAATGTTTTGCGATGATATGGATGGATGAATTTTGATGCTTTATGGTTTTATGGCTAGTATGTAATGTAGTGATGTGAAATGTTTAATGGATAATGAAATATAAATGTAATGATTCTAATGTTTTAATGATTAATGGATAAACTAACTTAAGGATGAATGCATCTAATGATAGATGATAGTTAACTAATGCAATTAACGTAATGGATGAAAACTAACCTAATGATATGTAATGATTAATGATGAATGATGGATTTAATGACATAATGATTAATGTACTTATTCTAGTTAATGCAATTTAATATTTAAATTCAATGAACCCTAAATGAATATAACTTAATGGTTAAAAAAATGATGATTAATGCAATCTAATGACATGAACTTTAATAATACAACTAAATGTAATGAACTATAATGAATGCCACCTAATGATGAATGCAATCTAATGCAATTAGTTATAATGAATGTAGTTTTTAAGGATGAATTAAAATGAATACAAATTATATGATGAATGAAACTTTTAAGGATGAATGGACCTTAATCTAAGTTTGATTTTTTTTTTTTGATTTCCAACACATTCTATCACATAAAGTAATGATGAAATTTTTTAATTTTAGCTTTACTCCACCCCCTTTTTCTTTTTCAAAACCAATTTTTGAGATAAGTGTGTCTGAGTGTTTACACCTTCATGAAATTAGGACAATTAGCAACAATTCTATGAAAAGAAAATGAAAACTTAATCTAAAGAATTGCATTTAACATCCATATCATCTCATGGTTCTCTATCTAAGCTTTTCTAATAGAGCTCTCAGCCTTATTCTCTACTAGTGACAATCCTAGAATGAGAAAATTATGATAAAATGCCTAAATCTAGCTCTCAATTCTCAATTTTGATACAAGTATTAACTCAAATGCTCATGATAATGCTCTCAAATCTCACAATTTTCTCTCAAAATGCTCAAGATATTGATCAATTGCTCTCAAATTGCCTATAGTGATGATGCTATGCATTCAAATTTTCTAGGATTCTTATGCTCTCAAAATGACTTCTATTTGTAGTAAAATCCCAAGGGTAGGGGGTAGAGTTACTTGATCATGGTTTAGCCTTGGTTGAGTCAAAATATTTGAAATGTTTTTAAATGGGGGGATAATTTAAATGATTGTCTCAAATGTTTGGAAAAGTAGACAAATTTGAGTGGTTGAGATTCAAAGTTGAAAATGAGTGATTGAGATTCAACAACTTGGAGTGATCCATGTGCATTGTGCTCTCAATTATTATTGGTTGCTCAAATTATGTTGAAAGATATTAGGATTAATTAAATTACATCAATTAATTAAATTAGCAATGTAAGGGAATAGGTTCAATTTGATTTTTGATTTAAAAACTATACAATTAATTGATTAAAATCAATTATATAATCTGATTGATCCCTTTAAGCTTGTATTTAATTATTTGATGTCATGATTTGATTTTTTCTTTGATTTAAATGATTTTGTCCAATTTTGATTAATAAATGTCCATTTAAAATTGATTTGATCCATTTTGATGAAAATTAGAGCATTTGGCTGAGATTTTGCAAGTTTGAATGATTCTAAGACACCTGCCCAGTTTTGGGTGTCTACAATAAGAATCCATGCAAACTAAATGCATTTAATCTAGTATGGATGCAACTAGTTGTCACTATTCAAAATTTGGATGCTTATTTTCATCATAGAGCCTTTTAGAACATGAAATTGGTAAATCCCTCACTGGTAAGATTTTCAACGATGATGATATGAATACCTTTTCCTTATGTGTTTAGTTCCTAAAGCCATTACAACTATCATTGGTTAGATCTAACCATGATAGTCTGAATACCACTTTCTTCGAATTCATTATTGAAAGTGGATTTTGGTATTATGATATAAAAAATCAAAATATCCAAGGTATCATGTTGTGTAAAAAAATAGGGAGCTTGGTTTCACCATATGTACATGTCCTCAATGATTCTTTGACGATCATTTTATTAGACGGATGATGCATATTTATAAACCTTAATCTTAAGACACTCATGTAGAAATCAATAAAATATCATGCTTTTATCATCGCTTATCTGGTCCAAGACTTCATCGATTTGCTAAAAAGACATGATTTCATCAATCAAATAATCACTTAGAAAAAAATTTGCCCTATTTTTCAAATCCATATTTCAAGTAGAGTTCCATCCATTTGATATTTGATAGTTCATTTTAATCCTAATAAAGGTAAGTTCATTGTGAGATCATGGATCAAATTTTTTATTGTCAAATTGTTAATTGGATTAGGATTTGAATCGATCATTTAGGTTTTTTTTTATTGGATATATTTTTTTATGTAAATTGATATATGTTTGATGAATCCTTCTCACTTTTAGGATAGATTTTATCCTATTTTGATTTCATTGTGTTGTGATGCAGGAGCATCTCAGGTCCTTGACAATCTTGTGTCACCAAAAAACATATTTGAAGTTTGTTTGTGTTGCTCAGTCCTAATTTGACTGAATTGGTTCAGTGTTGCTTGGTTTCCTTTGTTGACCAAGTTGGTCGTCTATCTCTTTGGCACTCGGTTAATTCCCTAGCACTCAATGAGGCTTGTTTGGCACTCGGTTTTCCTTACCAAGTTTTTTGTTTTACATTTTTGTTGAGGCCAACTCTTGCAGTTAATTTTGGTCATCAATTTAATGCTAGCATCTATCATTGGAAAGTGTGTAGACCTAGATCTGGTCATTCCTTCCATTGATGGTGGATTTGAAAGCCAACTTGGCTTGGTAGCCTCTTTTATAAATGTAGTTGTTTGGTTAGATTTTAAGAAGCTAGTTTTGATAGAAGATAGAACATAGAAGATTAGAGATTGTAGATAGATCCTCATATGTTGGAGGACTTCTATACTTGATTGTAATATCTAGCCTAAACTAGGAAGGCCTTACATCCTGACATGTATGAATCAATTTGAAGATAATATATGAAAGATATCTACATTCTCCCTCTCACTGTTGTGTTTGTTGCTTCAACATGTTGTTCTCCAAGGTGGATCTAGTTAGGGTGTGCCTTTTTCCCCTCTCTCTAACCTCCCTTGCATTAGGTGGTATCAAAGAGAGGTTAGATCTGGATCTAGGTTTACGAATCTAGGTTTGAAGGTTCCTTTTTATGAAGCCCTAGTTGAATTGGTTGTGGGGTAGCAGATTGCGATCTGACCTACAATTGCAGAGGGTTTTCAAGATGGTTCATGGGAGGTGAGATGCAGATCTAGGATTGGTAGACATGTTGAGACAAATTGCTACTAGATTAGAAGCGGTTGAAACAACCCAGAGAAGAGGAAGACATCTTGAAGATGTTAGTGATGATGAAATTGAGGTAGAACAAGGTGATGTAGAACATACACCTATTTTGGATTAGGGTGAGGAAATATTCTTGAATGCTTTGACAAGTCTAAAGTCTACACCACACTTTAATCCTCCTGAGTATGGTGGAAAATTGGATTCTAATGAATTGGTGGATTGGATCATCGAGATGGAAAAGTACTTTGAATATGAAAATGTACCTAAGGAAAAGAAGGTGAAAATTGCAAGCACAAAGTTGAAGAGTTATGCATCCTTGTGGTGGGAACATCTATAGTTGGATAGAAAGAGGAAAGGCAAAGAAAAAATCAAGGTATGGAATAAAATGGTGAATAAGTTGAAAGGAAAGTTCTTACCTTGTGATTATCAGATTAACCTAGCTAGGCAAATGCAAAGTTTGAGGCAGAAAGATAGCTTAGTAATGGAATACACTAAGGAATCTAGTAGATTAGATATCAGATCTAGATATGATGAAGATGATGTGGAAAGAATTGCTAGATACCTGAATGGTTTGAGAGTTTCCATCCAAGAAGAAATCAGTTTGGTTAAATTGGAGAACATTAAAGAGGCTTATCAATTTGCATTGAAAGATGAGGAGAAATTGAACAAGAGACATGAGAAAAGACAAAGAGGTAGAGGTGGTAGATTCCCTAGAGGAAGAGGTAGATCTCATGGTGAAAATAGTAGATCCAAACCTAAAAAGACAAATTTGGACAAAGGCAAGACTGAGTGGAAAGGTGAAAGTTCATCTAGAGGTAGAGGCAGTAACTACCGAGGTGGTTATAATAGAGGTGGTTTCTGAGGAACTTGTTACAATTGTGGAGAGGAAGGACATAGATCATTTAAATGTACACATGCAAGTAAGAAGGTTGGTAGTAGTAAAAATGCTTTGGTGCAAGAAGATTCAGCAAATGAACTTGAGAAAGAGAATAAATAGATGGTAAGGAGAGCACTGTGGAGTGAAGGTAAAAAGGAAGATCCGGTAAGGAAAAGTTTTTTCAAGACTAGATGTAGATTTTCTGACAAATTTTGGAAAGTAATCATTGACAGTGGTAGCTTGGAGAATCTGGCATTTGAGGAAATGGTCACAAAGTTTTAGTTGAAAAGGTTGGAACATCCGAAGCCCTATCAGATTTCATGGATCAAAGATGAGCATACACTCTTGGTAAGTGAGAAATGTTATGTGAATTTAAAAGTTTGAAAGTATTATGATAAGGTGTTATGTGATATCATGCCTATGGATTGTTTTCATATTTTGTTGGGTAGACCTTGGCAATATGATAGACATGTTATATATGATAGGAGATTGCATAAATATACAATTTGGGCTGATGGGAGAAGACAAATCTTGTTACCTTTGATTGAAGAGCCTGTTAGTAATGTTTTCACATCTATGAAATTTTTCTTGATGGAAGGAAGAAATTTTGTTAAGGATTTGAAGGAGAATGATGTATGTTTTGTTGTGATTCCTAACAAACTAAGAAAATAGAGGATAGTGTCCCTAAGGAGATTGATAAGTTACTCACTCAGTATAGTGAGATCATTTTTGATAATGTAGCTAATGGTTTTCCACTAAAGAGAAGCATTGATCATTGCATGGATCTAATCCCTGGAGCTAGTTTATCGAATAAGGCACCTCATCGGTTGACACCTACTAAGAATCAAGAATTGAACCAATAGATTCAAGAATTACTGGAGAAAGGTTTGATCAGAGAAAGTTTGAGTCATTGTGTAGTACTATTGTATTGGCACCTACGAAGAATGGAGAATGGAAAATGTGCACTGATTCCAGAGAAATCAATAAGATAAAAGTGAAATATAGGTTTCCTATACCGAGAATGGATGACATAATGGATAGTTTGACTGGAGCAAAGTATTTTACCAAAATTGATTTGAAAATTAGGTATCATCATATCAGAATTAGAGAAGGTGATGATTGGAAGACTTCTTTCAAGAAAAAAGAAGGTTTGTATGAGTGGTTGATTATGCCTTTTGGTCTAGCTAATGCACCGAGTACTTTTATGAGATTGAAGTTTAGAATAAATTCTTGGGTAAGTTTTTGATTATCTATCTTGATGATATTCTGATATTTAGTAAGACCAGAGAAGAAGATTTGTTGCATGTTAAAAAAGTTTTGCAGAGGTTGAAAGAAGAAAAGCTACTGATAAATCTGAAAAAGTGTTCATTCATGAAAGAGGAGATTGTGTATTTGGGATTTGTGATTTTAGCTAATGGTTTGAAAATGGATCCTGTGAAGGTTGAAGCTATTTTGAATTGGCTTACACCTAAGAATGCTAGTGAGGTAAGATCATTTCATGGTTTGGCAAGTTTTAATCGAAAGTTCATTAGGAATTTCAGTTCTATTTGTAATGCTATGAATGAGACTATGAGAGGAGACAAAAGAGAATTCAAGTGGACACATGGAGCTAATAAAATTTTTGACTCTGAAGCATAAGGTTGTTGAATTACCTATTTTGGCATTGCCTGATTTCAATAAGGTATTTCAAGTGGAATGTGATGCAAGTGGAAGTGCAATAGGATCTGTATTGAGTCAAGAAGGTAAACATGTTGCTTTCTTTAGTGAAAACTTGAATGATGGAAAAAGGAAATATTCTGTGTATGATCAATAATTATATGCTATTTTTCAAGAATTAAAGAAATGGAGAAATTATTTGATGTCGAGTGAATTTGTGTTGTATACCAATCATAAGGCTTTATAGTATTTGGGTAGTCAGAATAAGTTGAATCAGAGACATATGAAATGGGTTGAGTATTTGAAGAGTTATACATTTGTGATAAAGCATAAGAGTGGAGTCACTAACCAAGTTGCTGATGCATTGAGTAGAAGATCTTTGATGACAGTGATGAAAATGGAAGTTCTTGGCTTTGATGACATGAGAGATTCTTATGAATTTGATCATGATTTTTCTGAGTCATGGAGAAAGTGCAGAGCACCTATTCAAGATCAACTGAGTACTAAATGGGATTAATATTTTATTCAAGGAGGTATGTTGTTTAAAGGTATTTAGTTGTGTATATCGAGAAGACCAATGAGAACTAATTTGATAAAGGAGAAACATAGTAGTGGTTTGGCTGGACATTTTGGTGTTGATAAGACATTGAATTTTCTTAAGGAGAAATAATTTTGGCCACAGTTGTATAAAGATGTTCAAAAATTTGTGAAAAGTTGTGGAATTTGTCAAGTTACAAAAGGAGTAAGTTAGAATACTAGATTCTATACACCGATTGTTGTTCCTGAGAAACCTTGGATTGACATCAGTATGGATTTTGCTCTTGGCTTACTGAAGACAGTAAGAGATAATGATTATATATTTGTTGTTGTGGATAGATTTTCTAAACTGACACATTTTATACCTTGTAGAAATACATCAAATGCAGTACATGTAGTAGATCTTTTCTTTAAGGAAATTTTTAGGCTACATGGATTACCGAGGAGTATTATCTCTGACCGAGATAGTAAATTTTTTGGATACTTTTGGAAGACTCTTTGGAGAAAGTTTGGTACTGAGTTGAAATATAGTTCTACATTTCACCCATAGACTAATGGATAGATAGAAGTTGTGAATAGAAGTTTGGGAAATCTTTTGAGATGTTTAGTTGGGGACAGACCAAGTAATTGGAATTCTATGTTGGAGCAAGCAGAGTTTGCATACAATAATTCAGTGAATAGGAGTACTGGAAAAACACCTTTTGAGATTGTAAATGGCATACAATGAAGAGGTATATCTGATTTGAGGGATATTGTTGATGAAAGAAAGAGGAGTGTTGAAGGAGTGACATTTTCTAAGTACATGAAGACATTGCATGAAGATGTGAAATACAAGCTGGAGAAAAGTAATCAGAAATACAAAGATAGAGCTGATAGATCAAGAAGACATAAGACTTTTGCAGTTGGTGATGAAGTAATAGTTCATTTGAAGAAAGGCCGATTTCTTGTTGGAACATATGGGAAGCTAAAAATGAAGAAATTTGGACCTTACAATATTTTGAGAAAATTTGAGAGTGGAAATGCATATGAGATTGAGTTACCTGAAGATATGGATATATCACCTATTTTTAACATTGTTGATTTGTATGAGTATCATGAACCTAATGAAGACATGATAGTATTGATGGATTATCCTAAGAAACATAAGGAAGAAGTTGAAAATATTTTGGAGCAAAGAATTGGTAGAAGTACAAGAGGAAAATAGTATATGGAATATCTAGTAAAGTGGAAGAATAGATCGATTGAAGACAGTGCATGGATTTCACAATCTGAGTTGGATGTATCTTAGATCATACATGTTTCATGATTAAGAGAATCATTTTCAAGTAACCCCAGGTGTCTGTTGCAAGAGCATCTCGGGTCCTTGGCAATCCTGTGTCACCAAAAAACATATTTGAAGTTTGTCTGTGTTGCTCGGTCCTACTTTGACTGAGTTGGTTTAGTGTTGATCAGTTTCCTTTTTTGACTGATTTGGTCAACTATCTCTCTAGTGCTCAATTAATTCCCTGGCACTCAGCGAGGCTTGTCTAGTGCTCAGTTTTCCTTGCTTATCAAGTTGTTTGTTTTAGATTTCTATTGAGGTTGACTCTTGCAGTTAATTTTGGTCATGGATTTAATGCTGCCATCTATCATTCGAAAGCATGTAGACCTAGATCTAGTCATTCCTTCCATTGATGGTGGATCTGAAAGCTGACTTGGCTTGGTAGCCTCTTGTATAAATGTAGTTTTTTGGTTAGAGTTTAGGAAGTCAGTTTTGATAGAAGATAGAAGATTAGAGATTGTAGATAGATCCTTGTATGTTGGAGGACTTCTATACTTGAATGTAATATCTGGCCTAGACCGGGAAGGCCTTACAGCCTGACATGTATGAATCAATTTAAAGATAATATATGAAAGATATTTTCATTCCCGCTCTCACTATTATGTTTGTTTCTTCAGCATGTTGTTCTGCAAGGTGGATTTGGTTAGGGTGTGCCTTTGGCCCCTCTCCCTATCCTCCCTTGTGTTAGGTTGTTGGGCTTAGAAACTTTTTAGATCTACGATGAAAGCTTTAGGTATTTGCAAATGCAACTCTCAAAATTTTTTGTGCAATATTTACAAATGTTGGTGAATGCAATATATATAAGGAATGCCTAGGCATGAGACTTGACTTGAATTTCAATGGTGCATGTTTACCAGGTTTTCACCAATTGAATTTATTACTCTTTTTCTCAAGTTTCATGCATTTTTTACTACCAAGGCACTTATTTGCTAGGCTTTCACCAAGGCATTTTTCTTTCTTTTTCAATTTTTTTTGTATTTTCTCTTTTTTCCATTTTTTTATTATCAAGGCACCTATTTTCTAGGTTTTCACCAAGATAACATCTTTTTGAGGATCATTTTTGAATATTTTTGGATTTCTTCATGCTCAATTTTCCATTATTTTTTTTTTGTTCAGGATCACTTTTTTTTATTTTTGAACTTTTCTGCATTTCTATTTTTTTCCTTCTTTTCTATTTTTCAATGTTTTTGGATTTTTTTAGGATCACTTTTGACTATGTACAATAAATAGGATTCTTCCTCATCTAATTTTCTGATACTCTTTCACATTATACTCTTTCATCTACTTTAGGTGTAAAACCTTTTCAAGTGTATTTTATTGATGGGTTCTTGTAGTTCCTCTCCATCACAATCAGCTAGCTTGTATGTACTCATTCCAAAAGAAGAATTAATCACAAAATGACCTAACCAATTTTCTTCCTATTTCCCTTTCTTCTCTCTTTTTGCATGATTCTTTGGGTTTTATCTCAATACCAAATAACCTACTTTAAATGTCCTTGGTTTGATATGTTTATTATAATTTCTTCATATTCTATTCTAATACACTTTGAGATGATCAAAGGCTTATTGTTGTATTTCATCAAGAAATTCCAATTCTTGAAATTTAGCAACCTTATAGTCTTCCTCATTTAGAAATCCATGTAATGAAACCCTTAGGGATGGAATTTCAACCTCTAATGGTAATACCACTTTAGCTCCATAAACCAAATGAAAATGGTGTAGCTCCCGTTGACATCCTCACACTTATTCTATATGCCCATAGAGTAGGATTTATCTGAATATGCCAATCTCTCCCTGAATTGTCAACTGTCCTCTTTGATATTTTCAAGATGTTCTTATTAGTCACCTTCTCTTGTCCATTTCCTTGTGGGTAATATATTGAAGATAAATGGTGTATCATATGAAATTTTACAAACAATTATTTCAACTCCTTGTTCTTGAAATGTTTAGCATTATCTATTATGTTGGATTGAGGGATGCCATAACTAAAAATGATATGGTTCAATATGAACGTGGATATTTGTTTTCACATTGTGGTGGACAATAGCACAACTTCAACCCATTTGGTGAAGTATTTAGTTGAAATTATAATGAACTTATGACCATTGGATGAAGGTGGGTAAATCATCACTATTAAATCCAACCCCCATTGATAAAAGGGTCAAGGTGTAGTCATCAGATGCAATTCTTGAGCTGGCACATGAATTAGGTTTCCATGATATTGACATTTTTGACAAGTCTTTGCAAAATGACATGCATCTTTCTCCATAGAAGACCAATAATATCCTATCCTTAGAAGTTTCTTAGCTAAGGTTAACCCATTCTAATGTGACCCATAGATTCCTTCGTGGATTTATTATAAGGCTAATTTTGATTCCTCCTTCTCTAAACACCTTAAAAGCATTCTGTCTAGACTCTTTCGATACAATGTTTTAGATACAAGGGTGTAACAAGAGGCTTGTCTTTTGAAATTCCTTTTCTGGTTTTGGGTTTGGTCCAAGGGTAAGGTTTGGTCTTTTAGGTAAGTATAGATGGATCCATACTAGGGTGAGTCATGTCCCACTAATAGGAAAATAATGTGGGAATTAGAAGGGTCACATGTGGTTTGTCCCATTTCTTCTACCAAGAATTCGTATCTTGCACTTTGGTTCAACATTTGGAGAAGTGAATCCAATGTAGCCATGGCATCTGCTACTTTGTTCTTTTATCTAGGTACTTACACAAATGTAATCAAGGTGAAATATTTCTTGAGATCTTCTATCATATTCTTGTAAGGTACCAACTTGTCATATTTTTTTTGATATTCATCATTTATCTGATTAATGATTAATTTAGAATCTCCATATATCTACAATTTTGTCACCTTCCATTCTAAGGCTAATTTGATACCAATGACTAATGTCTCATATTCAGCTATATTGTTTGTGTATGGAAATAGTAGCTTATATGATTTAGGGATTGTTGATCCTTGGGGTGTAATCAAGAATATTCCCACTTCTGAGCCATGTTGAGTATAGGAACCATCAAAGTATAATTTCCATGTTTTTGCTTGAACATTGATTATTTTTTAATCTAGAAATTCCACCTAAATAGGATGTTCATCTTCTAACAATGCCTCTGCTAGTTGATCTACTATGACTTGGCCTTTAATTTCCATTCTATCCACATATTCTACATCAAATTCACTCAACATCATGACCCATTTGGCCAACCTTCCTATCAAAGTTGTTTTTCTTAGAAGATAATTTAATGGATCAATTTTTTCTATGATTTTGATCTTATGAGATAACATATAATGTCATAGATTTTGTGAAGCAAAAACTACCACCAAACATGCTCTTTCTATGAAAGTATAATTCAACTCATATTTCACCAAGGTTCTACTTATGTAGTAATTGGCCTTTTCTTTTCCATTTTCATCCTCTTGAGCCAAGAGTGCCCCTAAAGAATATTTTTTCACTAAAATGTATAATATCAAGGTATTTACTCTTATTGGTGGCATCAAAATTAGTGGGTTCATCAGGTAATTTTTGAGTAATGTGAAAGATTCTTCACACTTATCATCCCATCTAAATACTGTGTCCTTATGGAGTTGAGTAAAAGAATGGCATTTTTCTGCTAATTGTGATATGAATCTTCTAATTGACTGGATTCTTCCTTGAAGTGATCTCATCTAATTCACATTTCTAGGATCCCCCATTTCCATTATTTCTTTGAATTTCATGGGATCCACCTCTATTCCTTTTGTCAAGACTATGTAACCTAGCAACTTTCCAGATTGTACTCTAAAGGCACATTTCTTTGGATTGAGTCTTACCTTGAATTTCTCTAACCTTGTGAATATTTTCTCAAAAATTGGTAGATGTTCCTCCCTTGAGTGGGATTTTGCAATTATATCATCCACTTAATCTTATAGAAATTTATGCATCATATCATGGAATATGGTAGTTATCGCTCATTGATAGCTCACTCCTATATTTTTAAGACCAAAGGCTGTAACATTCCAAAAAAATATCCCCCATGCACATGTGAAAGTTATTTTATCTTGGTCTTCAGGTGCAATTTTGATTTGGTTGTAATCGCTAAAGTCATCCATGAGAGAGAACATTGAATGACCCATTGTTAAATCCACTATAGCATCTATACTTGGTAAAGGAAAGTCATCCTTCAGACATGCAAGGTTGAGATCTTGGAAATTCGTACAAATTCTAATGGACTTATCTACTTTTTAAATAGGCACAATGTTTGATATTCACTTGGCATAGTTGATTTCTCTTATGAACCCAACTTTTCATAACTTTTCTAATTCTAGTTTGACCAGAAGTGCTATGTGTGGGTGCATTTTTTCAACTTTTGTTTGACTAGTTTTACCCCTTCTTTGATATTCAAGTGGTGCATTATCAAATTTAGATCTAATCTTGACATATCATCATAATACCATGCAAAATTTAATTGCCTTTCTTTGAATAATTTTGTGAATTCCTCCTTTTCTTCATTTGATAATGATGCCACTAGGTGTATGACCTTTGGTTCTAATTTAGTTCCAATGTTGATCTTTTCTATCAGCTCTATCAGAATAGGTGACCTCTCCTCATAATGTTTGGGAAAATTATCCAAACTCTCTTCCTTAGGTGCCACAATTGGGTTTTCACCTTCAGAAACATCCTTTATTTCTTTCTCTTTTTGGACTAATATTGCCACCTAGTGGTTTTCACCATTAGACTCTTTCCATTTTTTTATTTTTTTTATTTTTTCTCTTATTTCTAAGCTGAGAGATTGGATACTTTCTTTCATCATTTCTTCTTGATATTCGTTGGTAGAAGAAGGTTCAACCACATTTAGGTATAGGGTCATAGATTTGTCATTTAGGAATGTGGGAAGGGTAGTTGGTTCTAGTGAATCCCATTCAATGAGTTCTAGATATAAAAGGTTTAGGGGATCATTGATTTGGTTTGGGTTGATAGGAATTAGGGACATGACTTTGTTAGAAGGTTCTTACATTGTATCACTTAAGTCTATAACATGTTCTTCTTCTAAGTGTTTCAAATAACTTGGGTCAAAATCCTCTTCACTTGAATCCTCTTGGGTTTATTGTGGGTACAAATCTCATATATTAAACCTAGATTCTTCTATTGCTAGAATCTATGAGGGTACGTATGGTTCTCCTACCCATTGAGTGTCTTCTGCTTCTTGATTTGGTACATTTTCTTGAGCCTCTTGATTAAAACTCAAATCTTCCTTAGAACTTGATCTTGAGGTTATCTCTTTTTCTTTTCCTTTATTAGGAGCATAAGTGTGGACTACATCTACTTCTTTATCTTGGAAAGATTTACTAGATAATGAATCCCACTCCCACTTGTTTGAGTCTTCATCACTTTGAGAGACTAATTGTATAATTTGGTCATAGAGCATGGGGTGATTCTTTTGAGTGTATCCTTGTTCAAAATACCCTAATCCCAACTTCTCCTTTCTATCCCTCCAAGATATTTCTATTGGTTTGATCAACCCTTCATTTCTTCTACCCAAAGGTCCTTATCCTTTGTAGCCTATCTTTTACATAATTTGAAAACCTTTTCCATATTGATGAGTAGGGATGCTAATGTTTTGGATTCTTTTTCATGAGCAGTTTACTCATCATCTTTATATAGCCACTTCAAAATTTCATTGTCTTCTTCATCCATGGATGAAGAAGTACTAGCTCTTACGAAATGAGAATTGTATTTTTGAGGTGGATGTAAGATAGAAGGTTTACCATGAGACATAGGAGATAATGGTAAATCCATCATAGATAAAGAATATTCTCCCACGCCATTTTTTTTATCTCACATTATTTCTCAAATTTTTTCATCATGGTGTCCATCTTTTGGTAATGAACCTCCTTGGTTTGAATTTGGGTAGATTTTGCATGATTTTCTCCCTCTTTTTCTTTAGGACTTTCCTCGCTAACTTTCTCTTTTCCCTTAGTCGATGTAACTAAGTTAGTGGGAATTTGAGGGCCTTAAATAAAAGTGTCTTCTTCACCTATATTTTATTTTCCTTTTAATGAAGGAAGGTCCTTTGAACTTTGTCATTGTTCTATTTGTTTTGATGTAGTGTCTTGTGCATTATCAGGGATCAGTAAATCATTTATGGGCTTTATATTGTTACAATATTGGAATTGATTTAGGTCTCCACTCACCATGAATTCTTGCTCCATGTATGGAAATTTCAAGCATTGATGGTACATTGAGGGTACCACTTGCATTTTTTGTATCCATGGTCTTCCCAATAGAATGTTATAGGTCAATTTCAAATCTAGCACTTGAAAAATAGTCCCCTTTTTCATAGGACCTACTCGAATACAGAGCACTATTATCCCTTTGGAGGATCTCTCTTTATCATTGTAAAATTTTATGGTTATTTTTCTTTTAGGGTCTATAGATTCCTCATAATACACTAAGGCTTTAACAAGGTTCAAAGTGAAAATGTTTATACCATCTCCTCCATCAATGAGGACTCTTTTAACCATATTCTTATATATCAGGACCTCGATGTGTAATGGAAAGTTTTGGGGATGACTTAAGGACATACCATCTTCCTTGGAAAAAGAAAAAAAATGAGGTGTGATTAGGTTTCCTACCATATTTTGAAATTTGTCTGCATCCAAATTCAAAGGAACATTGGTTTCTACAAGGGATTTCTTCAAGATTTCTTTATGAGTAGGTGAAAGTTTTAACAACTCTAAAATAGAAATTTGCATGGGAGTTCGTTGGATTTGATCTACCAAGTTGTATTTCTTTAATGAAGAAGATGTTTGATTTGGTATAATGATTCTACGGGCACCTCCTGGAAAGGTAATGTTAGATGCTTGCCCCCTAGTCACAACATTGGATGCTTATTCCTTTTTCTTTTCCTTCACCATTATCACATTTATTGCATTTTCACACCCACTCAAAGATTTTATGGTGTTGTCATAGGTATGGGAAAAGTTTACTTTTTCATTTCCTCTCTTTTTATTTTGATTAGCATTTGATGTTTCTCCTTTTTCTTGATTCGAGAAAGGGTTCTTAAAAGCCATGTGATCTTCATTTTTTTGAGGTCCTTCAACCTTTATTGTGCCATCATCTATTAGATCTTGGACTAAATGCTTTGGTTTCATGCATTTGTTAGTTTTGTGTCCCTTATTTCGATGATACTCACAATGGTGTGCATCATTCTACCATGTGGGTTTAACTTGAGGTTCATATGGCCTTGATTCAGGTAAAACAATGATTTTATTAGCCACAAGTGCTCTCAAAGAATTTTCCAAGGGTTCACCCAAGAATCTCAATTTTATTCTTGGAATAGGAGCAAAGAAAGGCTTAGGTTTGTTTATATTCTGATTGTTGAAATAGTTGTTGTTGTTGTTTTTGAAAGGATACTTGGTCATTTGGTTGACATTATGCATTTGGTTTGACTTGCTTTATAAGTTAAAAGGGGTATCTTTTAGGTTGCGAGCTTCTACAAGCCCATCATTTACAAGGTTCTTATTTGTGTTTTTCAACCAAAACCTTGATTTATCATTATTGTAATTAGCTTCCTTGTTATTATTATAATTATTTCAATTATTATAATTATTATTGGTATTGGTATAACCTTTGTTTTATTTAAAGAGTTTGATCTCTCCCTTTTTTACCAACACCTCTTCAATCTTTATCATGTTCTCAATGATCTTCTCAAATGTGGGGGGACTTTGAAGTTGAATTCTATAGTTCATTTCCATTTTTAGGTTATTCATGAAAATTTCCATCTTCTCCTTTTCAGGTATGCTTCTAGGATATCATGCAAAAATTGTTCTCCATCTTTGGAGAAAACCTAGAAAAGACTCACCATATTTTGATTTTGTGTCACATAGGTTAAGCATGGTGATTTTGTGCTCTATATTGTAATAGTAGCGAGTCATGAATTTGGAGGCTAGCTATTCAAAATTCTTGATTCCTTGTGGTAACTTTGAAAACCATTCCATGGCTTGGCCTCCTAGGCTTCTTGGAAATAGCCACATTAAATAGGTGGTATCGTGCATGAACTCTATATTCAAAGCACAAAATTCCCTTAGGTGGTCTTGTGGGTCAGATTTACCCATGTACTTTTTGTATCTAAGAAAAACCACATTGGGTGGGAAAGGCACCATAACCAAGTTTCGATCAAACAAAAAAGGGCACAAGGCCTCAATAGAAAATGATTTTTGTTCAACCGCTTTCTTCATTGTGTCAGTTTGTTCTTAAAACATTTTAAGTTATTTTTTCATCGCACCTAATGGATTATCCTCTTCCTCATCTTTCTTTAACATTGTGGTGTCATAATCATGAGGAAGTTTAACCCCTGATTGGGCCAAGTTAAGGAAGTATCTCTCCTTATTTATTTCTAAATTTTTTTCCATTATTTCAAGAAATTTGAGGTCTTGGGAAGCCCTATTGGATTTTTCTTCGGTTTTTTTATTTGGCCCTTGGCTTCCTTGGTTACTTTCTCCTTGATCTTCATTATTTCTCCCATGGATATAGTCATAAAAGTCATTTCTAGCCATTGGATTGACTATTTCCTCAAATAGGTTAGGGAGACTATCTTCTTGTCCTTGTGTTTCGATAAAGGAGTTTTGAATAAGAATTCAGGGACCTGTTGTGTTATGTAAGTGTCATCTTCTTGTAAGGATATTTTCAATTTATTTGATCTTGTGAAAACTGGCATCAATAAAGGTTTGATTCAAATGGAGCTTCCCCTATTTTGGTGATTTTCCTTTTGAGAAGATTTTTAAAATTTAAGATGATTTTCCAATGGATGTCTCTTCCTTGTTAAACATATCTTCAAACAAAGTAATCACAAGTACACTTGTGTTTTTAACCCTCTAAACACAAAATGTTTGAAATGTATCGAACATTATCATGGGTTTTTGAACAAGAATTCACTTCAAGCAATCTAGCTATAGTCAAATTTGGTTTGTAAACATGGCTCTAAAAGGTAGGCTTTCTGAGGTAAAAAGGTGCTACTAATGATTTCATTCAAAGAAGTCTCATCCCATAATAATTAGGGGATTCCCACCACCAGTATATCAAAGTTTTGTGCAATCCCAAAGGACTACTCGAGGAAGTTCAATTATTGATATCCTTTCGTCACTCAACTCATTAAGGATGAATGTGTTTTATTTTATGGTGGGTCAGATTATTGTGGAAAAGGAAATTGTATGTCACTTTGGGTTGTCCCTCTCACTAGCCTCGTTAAGGAAAATCCTTAGGAGGCAATCCCACTAAAGTTCTAGCATGTTCATTTTAAAGCAAATAAATGAAGTGAAAAGATAGGTCTGGGAGTTTGATTCACCAAAAGGTGAAGAGAATATCCCTACTATTCCTCACTTCCAAGCACAATTAACAATGTTCAATTTCCCAAGGCTTCTAATCTAATGGGAATTGAGTATTTCTGCTCTCCTCCACAAACAATAGGATTTAAATCATGTGCTTGTTCATTCCCTAGCCTTTCTTTTAATCATGAAATCTAGTAGGTTTGGCATTTTGATTCACTTGAAAAGTGAAGATCATAGGTCTACTACCGAATTCCCCAAACAATAATAGGCTTTTAATTACTAGATTCAAATGGAAATGCCCCAATTTAAACGAAAATTCAAAGGGATGAAGGTTTACCTCTTTTCAAAGCTAGCAAAAGCTAGGGGTATTTTTAATTTAGTTTTTCATTGATTTACTCACCTAGTGGAAATTGTTCTAGCTCCTTTGCATCCCCTTTGAAATTGTTAGTCTAACACAACCAAACAAAATGAAGAAATACAAGAAAAATCAAATTTTAAGCCTCCTCTTTTAAATTAAACAAAACTTATTAAGGTATGAAAATCCAATTTAAGGAGATGAATTTTGATTTATATGATTCAACAATATGCAAATATGTCTCGAAATCTTTACCTTCCTGCTTTGAATCCTCTAAAAAGTTATTTGCGTGGATTGATTTCTCTCTTTTTAACCTTTTTGCAATGGCTTTATCCTCCATGTGGATTTGAGTTTTTGGTTTTTGAACTTTCCTATGCTCTTTCAATAGACAAACACTGAGAAATCATTTCCAACTATCAGATTAATCAAATTTATAAAATAGTCAAACACATTGCAGAAATGATTAAATGATCTATTTGAATGCTTAAACGTACTGCATGAAAATTTATGCATGCTAATACAGAATTTAAATGCGCTATTTAAATAGTTAAATGGGCATAAATGAAACTTTAAATGCGTTGTAGAATTAATCAAATGCATTGCAGAGTCAGGGTACACACGCTGAAAGAAATTTAGATAGAAGATAGAAGTGATCAGATGCACTATTTGGTTGTGCAAATGTGCCATACTTTTCTTTAGATGCACTAATTCAGGCCTTAGACACGTTGTTTCTTTTCTCAAACGCATTGTTTAAACCCTCAAATGTGCTATTTCACCTGTAAAACAAAAAAATTAAGCATAAAATCCTAGAATTCTACCAATTTCTCCAAAATTTAGACAATTGAGGCCTAATGCCCCATGGTGGGTGCCATTTTGTGTATCAAAAATACCTTCATGAAATTAGTTTGCTAAGAACCAATTCAAAATTAAGCTAATTAACATTTAAAACATGATGACTTAAAAACTTAAAGCAATAAATATCTCATGGATCCCTATTTAAAGATGCTAATTCAATGCTTAATAATCATCCATTAAAGCCAGCTTTAAAATGAAAATAAATGCCAAATGATGATACAATTTAAGCCTATTTTACTCAAAACAAAGCTAAATTATGCAAGTTATCATTCTAGCTCAAATTCACTATAATGTTGATGCAATTCAAAGATGTAAGGGACCCTTTTCTCCTGAATTTAGCCTTGCTTTTATAGATTTTTGCAAGCATAGGGGGTGGAGTTGATTTAATCACAGTTAGGTTAAGGCTTAGTCTATGGTTTTAAATATGGGGATAATTTAAATGATTTGTCCTCAAAGCTTGGGACAATGAGACAAAATGAGTGGTCAAGATGTTCTCTCCTTATGAGTGATTGAGATTTAATTTTATTTTGATCCATGTGAGGTAATTTCCTCCCATGTGGTGGGTGAGGGAAATTAGGAATTAATTAATTGAATTTAATTGATTTCTTTAGTCATGTGTACCCCCTTGAATGATTTGATTTAATTTTTAATTTAAATATATAATTGATTAGATTAATTGCATAATTAATTGATTTATCTTGATTTATTTAATTTAATTGATTTAATTAGCTTTTTACTTTTAATTAATGTTAGATTTTGGATTGATTGCAATTAATACCTTGGTTTTGCCTTAGTTTCTCACTTGATTTAATATTGACCAATTTTAGGTGATTATAGAGAGTATGGGGAAGAGTCTTACTGATGTTAAGAGTAGAGTTAATAGCTTTCCCTTTGAAATTTCTACGAAGGTAGGAGACAATAAATGATGGAGGTATACATACATAGATTCATAGGGTGCCATCTTGCTAAAAGAATGATAGGAGGTGTTGTACCACCATTTTGCAAGGGATATTCATATTATGTTGTTTTGAAGAAAAGTGATATAAATATGTCTCCAAAAACTTATTGACAATATTTAACTAACCATAAGTTTGTGAGAGATATATCAAACTCATCCCTATATATTTTCCTTGTAAATTGAATAATTCCTACAAAAATTACTAGTGAAGATGAGATCATGCTTAGAGATAATGGGAGTAAACATACCATGGATGACAATGATATGATCAAGGCAGAAAAGTGGACATATTTGGAGAGGGAATCAACAACCACATGTTGAGGTTAATAGTGAAATATTAATGATAATAATGAGCATATTTGGAGAGAATAATATGTGATAATAATATATACTATGTGAGATTAAATGACAGTAATGGTAGACATATTATTCTCACATATTGGTTTAGAAAGATTTTGTATGGATGCCACCCTATTAGTAAAATATACTGGTTACCCTATTTGCATTAAGATGGTTCTCATGTCATTTCTTGAAGCATCTCTATTTATAGTAAAGGATTTTAAAAAGTTACAATAATATAGTTAAGGATATAGTGCACATCTCACATGTGAGGAATTAAAAAATATTATTTTATGACTCTAACAATGCATCAGTATTAAATCAAGATGTTTATTGACTATTGAGAGGTAAGGAAATTTGGGTGGGTCAAGGATAGGCTCAAGGATCCCCTTCCAATATCACATTGGAATACAAGGCCTCTAAGAGACCATATGGTTGACCAACCATTTTCACAAGGTAGTCAACTCAGTATTTATGCCCCTTGGGACCCTGTCCCTTTTCTACTTAGGAAATGATAGATATGATTCTTAATTTAATTTTGGAAAATAAGTGAGATATTATTTTATAAATCTAAAAATAGAAGCAAATTGAGATGAATATTGTGTATCTTGAAACTTACGTGAAATATTATTCTAATATAACATATAGAGAACATGATAAGATTCTAGATTTGGATTCTTGAAGACTATATCTGATAGTGACTAAAATTTGAAATTTTTCTTAGAGGTTTAAGGCAACTAGGAGTTTCAAGGGCGAGTGGACTCATCCCAAACCTAGGGAGTCACCCTAGACCCTATAACTCTGCCTAAAATCATAGATATTTGATTGTCCAAATCTTGGTAAATTATTTTAGTTATTGAAGTTAAATCTTGAATTCTATGTCTTCACTTACAAGCAGAAAAATGGTGTATGTGTGTGGCTATATAGGGGTTTACCTTAGTCAAACCCCCATTTTGGTGATTTCCACCTCCACAACTAGATAATTTGAAAAATAGGAATTGTGTGTGCTCTTGAATTTTAAGTGTTTAAGATTTCTATGAGATGAAATGCTCAAAATAAACTAGAGAGATCTATTCAAGTGTGTTAGAGGAAAAACCTATATGATATTGAAGTCAAATGTACTTAAGACAAATGCAATTTACAATAATTGAATTAAGATCTGAAGCTTGTATGTAAATATATGAGAATAACATGAAATCATACCCAACCCAAAGGGAGGATTACAAGCCAATCATTGGTTGTTAATCTCCTTATTATCCCTCAAAATTCCTTTAAATATTCATGTAGATGTTGAATGCTTGATGTTGATAATAAAAAAACTAAGTCTAATCATGTCAATTGTTGATTTCCTTGATGTAGAGATCTTCTCTTAATTGGATTTATTCAAATTGTAGAGGCAAGTATTCACAATTGCTTCGTCTTATAAAAAATGAAGTGGGATATCTTTTCTTTTATAGGCCTTTCAAGCATTTTCACAATGCAAAACTCAAAGGAGGCTAACAAGGAATTATAATTCCTTCTAAAATAAAAGATCATTACATTTGGGCTTGATTTGTGGGGTACAAGGTGACTACCAAGGTCTAGGGCAAATAGACTTTCCCCATACCTTCTAGGACACCCTATATCTACCAATCTAGGATCAAATTTGAGTCAAGGATCAATTTTGAAATGAGAATTATAGAAATGTGCATGAAATCAAGGCATGATAAGGCATGATATCAAAATAAATACAAAAGGCCACATATTATGAAATAGGGCCTATGTATGCTAGTGGTGATAAAATGTATGAAATAATTAAAGGGTAAAACCTATAATTAAGGGCCCATATAGAGATTTGATGACAATGATTTAATAAAGGACTTATATTTTAAATTTTTTATGAATTAAATGCATAATGAAGTCATATGATGCATGATAGAATGAAAACCCACTAAAATGAGTACTAAGAAAGTGTATAATTAGACACCTTAGGTAGTGTGTACAATTTATGACATGATATTTAGCCCCAAATTTAATGGTCATATTCCAAAGTACAAAAAAGGTAAATGAAAAAGAATATTCCAAAGTTGTCGAATGAAGCCCCGAGTGTGGAAATACCAACAAAATAATGTTAGGAACCACATTTTACCAAACCATTTTTTTGGTTGAAATTTTAAATTGCCTAGGTCTTACTAAGACTGATGAAATTAGGATAGCTTTATCCTCCCTCTATTTCTCCTTGCTAATTAGGATGGAGAAATTGGGTATAAATTTTACCACATCGACTTGTGAAAAGGTATTTGATGAAAAATTGTGCCAAAGAGGCTCAAACAGAGTTTGAAACAATTTTCTCAATATTTGGAAAGATAGATATTGTTGGAAACTGCAATTGAAGCAATTGTTGTGTTGTCATTGATGTCAAATATTAATTGATAAGATTGTTGCTACTTAGGAAACTACTATATCTATTTGAGTGTTGCTAAGGGGATAGGAAAGGTTGGTAACAATAGCACCTAAGGAAAGGTTGAGTTATCTTGATACTACAAAGTGTACTTGACTATGTTGTACAATGATGAGACAATGTATTGTTTATCTTAGTAAGATTCAAGACTAAACTGGTAGGCTTGACCGAGTAAAAATAGAGAAATCATGTTCAAGCCGAGTGATGTTAGTGTCGACCGAGTTAGTATATGCCGAGAAAAATTCTAGTGTCGACCGAACATCAGTTAATTGCCAAGGAAGACAATTTAAGCCGAGGAAACATTTTTTTAGTAATGACCGAGCTTTCTACATGAAGACTGAGTAGTTGATCATAGTATTGACCGAGCATCAGTATTTTTCTATTTGAAGAGAATTCAGATTTGAAGCCGACATTGTTGAATTCTTGGATTATGTAAAATGTGTTGACTTTATTTATTGATTGTTTGAAAGCATTGAATGCACTGAAAGACATTTTATTGTAAATCTTTAAGAGATTTGAGATGTTTCTAGAAAAGGAGCCGAAGAACATATAGTGGGTAGATTCAATGAATCTAACCTAACCCTAAGATCTACAAAGGAGATTGAGTGACAAAAGATGAGTTAAACTAATTGAGGAAGTATTAAGGGAACCTAAGCATTAGGTATGTGTGCGCATGGGTGAACAGATGATGTTGGAAGATTAGTAGATGTTATTGACTGTATAAGAAGAAAAGGGTGAAGGAGAAGTGTGGTGATTTCTTGAAGAAAAGTTTAGAGCAGATCAGAGATGGAGATGGAAAAGTTTCAAAGTCAGTAAACTAGCATTTGTGTATGGAATTGGATCTGATATTTGCAAAGTGAGTTGTATGTTTTTCAAATCAATACTGTTGCTACTTTCTAACCATTGTAACAGTCAAAATCCTTTTAAAAGAGGTTGACCTAACAGTCATATGTTTAAATCCTTTCAAAAAGGTTGCATTCTAAAGGAATGTATGTAAGTCCTATAACAAGGCTCACTTCTAACAGAGTGATTGAAATCCTTTAATCGGGTCACACCTAAGAGTGTGTATTGTAACCTTTTACAGGGTTGGCTTTTAACTGAGCTCACTTCAGAAGAGTGAAAATAATAGTAGCATGTTATTGTTGGTGTTTGAAAATGCTTACGCCACTTAGGGCTGCCAATATTCCTTGAGACTAATGTTAGGAGTGGTTAGTTCCAAGTATGAGAGCTCTGCAAGACAACTAGACCAACTATAGGGTCTTAATATGCCCTCTTCTACTTATGGCTCTGCAAAACCAAGGTGGGTGCACCTAATCCAAAAAAAATTCAAACTCACTACACACCTTATACTTCTGGATTTATATAGCAGATCATAGTAAAGGGCTACTAAATACTAACCAGGTATTCATTGAATCAACTCTACTATGCAGGATAAAATGGTCTTGTGAAGGGTATTACTAGTGATTGATATTCAAAGATGCAGGAAATAGCCCAAACCCATCAAACACTGAACTCAATTGAATGTACTAATCCTTGATCAGTGCCATTATCCATTGGGAAAATCATCAAATGAAACTATATAAACATGAACCAACTACTGTCAAAGACTCAAAGCCATAAATTCAACTATTCTAGCCCATCCACTACTTATAAGATCCTTCTGTAGACAAGTCAAATGAATCTATGCCCTATCCAAAGTATCTTTCACTTGATCCTAGATCAAGAAGTAAAGACTAGAATATATACAAAGTCAACCCAATGCAATGGACCAGAAAATCCAAAACTCATAAGATTGACACCAAGGAGAGACTTGAAAGCATGAGAATAGTTATATTAAGTATGATGAGGCATGTACATGTCTATACCAGAAATGAGACATCCACTTCAATAACCTGAAAAAGATGCATAGAAATTCTACTCAGCCTCTTGCAATGCGATAGAGCTTTCTATTTCCCACTAGAACCAAACAGAATGGAACCCTGAACAAGTCAAAATTTTGACACTTTATACCACTAGCTGCCATGGGAACCCACTAAACCAACCAGAGATAGCCAAAAATTCAATGTAGAGAAAAGAAAACCAGGCAATCAGATCCAAGAATGATCCACATTTATGCCAATCCTCTGGAAATGAACCAAGTACCAAGAATTTGTCATGCCAAACAGTCCTTTTTCCCACCTACAAAACATCTACAAGCAATCACCCATGGCAACCTGGACCACACTCCAACCACTGATGCCACCAAACCGATTGGTAATCAGGCCACTAAAACCATAAATTTTGGTACTTCATGCCACTGCAAACCCACTACAAAGACATTTAAAAATTTGGTGCCAATGGCAAACCGATCAACCTTTAAATCACAATCACTGATATCATGCTTTCCTGTCAAATTAGGTGGCCCATTAAGGAATCTTGGTTTACATTTAGGCCTGGTCACATGATTGCAAGACACTTTATTCACCCCTACGATCATGCAACTACAATCACTAAGCTGTGGTCAATAGTCAATCACAAACCCCTTGAAAGGTCCTCGGTCCAGTCAATAGTTAGGAAACCAATCAAAAGCTAGCATGTCAACAAGACTGGCATCATGGGGCCACCTTAGAACTCTGAAACCATGACATTCGGTGGTTAGTTTCCTGATCGCATAGCCCAGAGATGGGCTATGCAAACATGTGACACACTGTAATCCTCTACCTTCGCATAACCGCTGCCGCATAGGGTTGACACAAGACATCAGTCACATGATCACATAGCCTTGAAAAAGGCTATGAAAACATGTGACTAACTGCCAGCATTCACTACCACTGCTTTTCCACCGACCAATCGGGAACCTCCACATCATGGAGACCGAACAACTGGGCCCTCCCTTCAAACATTGTAACCCTCAGCCCCACTGGTAATCCACCAAGTCACCCTTCTCTCTGGATCTCCCGAGCCCACCGACAAAATGCCACCTCACTACCAGGGACATGTGTCAACCGGTCGTATGATCACATGTCAGAAAACTCTAACATGTGATCATGTGACAGCCAACTATAAGCCACCACATCACGACCAATGAGACCACCAAACAGCAACCACCATCGGGCCCCACGTGCAAGGAAGGAACCGGTCGCATGGTCGCATGTCAAAATTTTTTGGCATATGATCATGTGACAACCAATAAGAACATGTGCCCCTACTCCCCTTCTGACACTGGGCCCACCAACCAATCACACTTGTGCACATAGGAAACGCTGGCAAACAGGAAACTATGAGGTCGAAAACACACAGGGTTTTCAATGGAAAAGATCGAAAACACACAAGGTTTCTGATGCCAAAAGATAAGCACACAAAAGCTGGAAGGCACAAGGTCAAAAACAATGAAGTTTTTCACACAGACCGAAAACATCATGGATTTCCAAAAACACTATGGGTTTTTGACACTGAGGCAGATTTCAAAATTTGTTTCCTGCAGACCTCAAAACTTGAATAACTTTATGGATTTTGTGATTTAGGAGATGTGGTCTAGACTAAAGCAAGGTGACACATGGAAGAACATAGGGCTAAGAGCACACAACATGAAATCAAGTGGATTTTCTTTTCCAATCAAAACTATGCAGCAAGGTGGGATAACTTAACAAAAAATTGCAAGGAAGATAGGCCATTTTCATAAAATTTTGCATTGACAGGAAAATGGACTAATAGTGGCTCTAGTTGGGGATGCATGGTTCCTGCAAGCATGGTTCTTGTAGGCATGGAAAGATCTAGATCTCTAGGAAGAAGCAGACCAATCCACAATCACATTCCTTTTCACTCCAAAAATTCTCAAAACTCAAAACTCCAAGGCTCTCAAAAACTATCTCTTTATTCCAACTAACACTATTGCTGAAGCAAAGCAACTGTACAAACATTTACACAACTAAAACTACTAAACCATGTCAATCATTTAGCTCTATCAAACACTTGGTCCTCATCCCTTTGCATAGAGATGACCCTGGAATTTTCCCTTTCATGTACATGGTCAAACTCATGAAAACTCTTGACAAGCAAATCCACAAGAATGTAATAAGTTTATTCATCTTTGCCAAGTGTATGAGGATCAAAATCTATCCTAGCATACTAGACTACCTCACACATACACTCATCAAAATCAAGAGTAAAATTAGTTTGCAGCAAAAAATTGTAACCTTTTCCCATTACATCTTGCAAGCTAATGTAAGGCTGATCATCATGAAATGTGAGTACACTTACTAGCTAAGAATTAACATCATCTTTATCACCATGTTCAGCACTTGAACTTAATTCAAAACTAAAATCCTCATACTCACATTCATCCAACTCAGAAACATAATCAGCACCTTGCAAATACTTACTACAACAACTATGAAAAGAAAAACTTTCATAGCAAGGCATGTCTTCAAGCTCATTCCGAAACAAAACATCGAAAACTAGCAAACTATCACAAACATCCTTTTCATCACTAGCCAAATCTTGTTGGAAACAGACATATTCCAGCTGAAATAGCTCTAGAAACATAGTGTAGTGCATTTTCAAAACATCATAACTCTTCACTGTTTCCAAATCCAAAAAACACATTTCAAGAGGAAAATCACTTCCTCTTTCCTCTTCACTTTCCAATGCAGACCTAGAATTTGAATCAACTAGATAAGCATTATTTACATTCACTTTACAATCTAGTTCTTCCTTATCCAGCTGAATTAAAATATTGATTTCTTCTTCCATATCTCCATAGGTCTCCACTAAAAAACTTCAATCACTGGCACATATAAATCTAAAAATGGGATCCTACTAACATCTCCATACATGTTCTTATCTTCAAAAAGAAACTTACCTTCAGATTCACAACTTGAGTGATGTTTATCAACAAACCCTTGTTGGTTCAAATTCATCACACTTGTAGACTCATGATTGGTATCAAAAGAATCATACTCACATTGATACCACCTATCCTCATTCAATTCATGCAAAAATGCTACCCGGCTATCATCATTCAAACCAGAACTACCCACTTCATCAGATGAACATTCATCATCAGCAAAAGACTGATTACAAACATTACTAAGCATACCTTCATCTGATACACTTTCAGCATAACACTCTTCTGATAGACAACTATCCAGTTCATTGTCATAATCTAAAGGTACACATTCATTGGACTGAGCAAGTTCTCTACCCATGGCTCTACACACCTCTAGTTCTTCAAGTTTCTTACCATTAATGGCAAGAGATAACTCCAGTTCTTCAATTTGCTACAAACACCATGCATACAATCATTCATCATATTGAGTTTTAGCTGGATATACATCAGCAATAAGTTCATCATCCACACAAGCTTCAGTTACAATGCAATCTTCTTCTTCAAGTGATGCAAGATGTGGCTGTAAGTTACTTTCCTTTACATGATCATGGATCACATCCTATTTAGAAAATTGGGGCACATCACTAAAAGGGACAAGAATATGCCGATATGGCTCTAAACCTTTTAGTGCATCCCTTTTCCTATTATCTACCACATTCTGAGAATGAAAATCAGCAGCAACATGTGGTCTTCTTACAACATGATATCTCCAATTAGATTCAATATCCATTGCAAACTAAAAAGCCTGATACAAAGTTAGTGGTTCCTTATCCCTTAAGTCAAAATTCAAATTCTTATCAAAAGCATTCAAGTAGATGATCAAACAGATATCATCACTTGGTCTGCACTTCCCAGGGATATTTTCCCATGTCTTGATAAATTTGGCATTGAAACTAGGAACCAATTCATCTTCCTCCATTTGTATATCCATAAGGGCCTTAAGCATGTCAAAGTCATTCATCTTTTTAGAAAATTGGACTAAGAAACTTGCAACTAAATCATCCCATGAAGAGATGTCATTATCCAGAAAACATGAGAGCCACTCTCTTGCATCTCCTATTAGTGACCGAATGAATAATCTCATTATCACATCTTCATGCTCAACATCATAGTCACACATCAGATCTAAAAAATTTCTAGCATGTTGATAGGTAGACTCAAAGTTCTCCCCACTGAACTTCGGTAAAACTTTTATAACATTTAGGGGAATGGAGTTTGGGTAACCAGGTATACCAACAAAATTCATAGCCGGGTAACCTCTTATGCAAAAATTTCCTTTAACACCCATGACTTAACAAATCTTTTCAAAGGAGTAAAATCATTTATCATTGAAATTCTTGACACTTAATTTCAAAACTCCTTTGAAACCACTACACACTTAACCAACAAATTTGTCAACTGACTTTTAAGAGCTAAGTGTGCACAAACTTCACTATCCTCTCATTAGTGACTTAATCACTGGATAAGGACCATATTCTTTCTCAAATTTTTTAAGAAAAAAGGAAAAAGGAAAAATACCTCGAACACCTCCTTTTGCTGTGGCTATCTTGACTTTTTCTGGCTAAGATCTGAAAGAAAACTTTAGATCTCAGGTTCTTTCAAATACAGCGTTGCCACCTCCTTAGGAGGAATGGTTTTCTTTACTTAATTTGCACTTTCAGTGCCTCTAACTTTTTTGAGCTCTTCATAGCAGAGTCACAATTTTGCAAATAAGTTTCAAATAGAAAATCCAGGTACATACAGCTTGTAGATCTGAAAAGGGACCTTCAGATCCAAAACATTTAACTCTTTTCCCACATTTTGAAAAGGCATGACTCATGGGTATGTTACAAACAACAATTTACACATGCATCCCCAGCAGAGTCCTCATCTTGTTGGTGTTTGAAAATGCTTACGCCACTTAGGGCTGCCAATATGCCTTGAGACTGATGTTAGGAGTGGTTAGTTCCAAGTATGAGAGCTTTGCAAGACAACTAGACCAACTATAGGGTCTTAATATGCCCTCTTCTACTTCTGGCTCTGCAAAACCAAGGCGAGTGCACCTAATCCAGACAAAATTCAAACTCACTACACACCTTATACTTCTGGATTTATATAGCAGATCATAGTAAAGGACTACTAAATACTAACCAGGTATTCATTGAATCAACTCTACTATGCAGGATAAAATGGTCTTGCGAAGGGTATTACTGGTGATTGATATTCAAAGATGCAAGAAATAGCCCAAACCCATCAAACACTGAACTCAACTGAATGTACTAATCCTTGATCAGTGCCATTATCCATTGGGAAAATCATCAAATGCAAGTATAGAAACATGAACCAACTACTGTCAAAGACTCAAAGCCATAAATTCAACTATTCCAGCCCATCCACTACTTATAAGATCCTTTTGTAGACAAGTCAAATGAATCTATGCCCTATCCAAAGTATCTTTCACTTGATCCTAGATCAAGAAGTAAAGACTAGAACATATACAGAGGCAACCCAATGCAATGGACTAGAAAATCCAAAACTCATAAGACTGACACCAAGGAGAGACTTGAAAGCATGAGAATAGTTATATTAAGTATGATGAGGCATGTACATGTCTATACCAGAAATGAGACATCCACTTCAATAACCTGCAAAAGATGCAAAGAAATTCTACTCAACCTCCTGCAATGTGATAGAGCTTTCTATTTCCCACTAGAACCAAACAGAATGGAACCCTGAACAAGTCAAAATTTTGACACTTTATACCACTAGCTTCCATGGGAACCCAAAATGGGTTGCAACAAGCTACAGATAGCTAAGGTATAGCTTTCACCCACTAAACAAACCAGAGATAGCCAAAAATTCAATGCAGAGAAAAGAAACCTAGGCAATCAGATCCAAGAATGATCCACATTTATGTGAATCCTCTGGAAATGAACCAAGGACCAAGAATTTGTCATGCCAAACAGTCCTTTCACCCACCTGCAAAACATCTGCAAGAAATCACCTATGGCAACCTGGACCACACTCCAACCACTGATGCCACCAAACCAATTGGTAATCAGGCCATTGAAACCATAAATTTTGGTACTTCATGCCGCTGCAAACCCATTGCAAAGACATTTAAAAATTTGGCACCAATGGAAAACCGGTCAACCTTTAAATCATAGTCACTGATATCATGCTTTCCTGTCAAATTGGGCCACCCATAAAGGAATCTTGGTTTACATTTAGGCCTAGTCACATGATTGCAAGACACTTTATTCACCCCTGCAATCATGCGACTGCAATCACTAAGCTGCAGTCAACAATCGATCACAAACCCCTTGAAAGGTCCTCAGTCCAGTCAGCAGTCAGACAACCAATAAAAAACTAGCATGTTAGGAAGACTGGCATCATGGGGCCACCTTAGAACTCCACAACGGTGATGTTTGGCAGTTAGTCGCATGATCCAATAGCCCGAAGATGGGCTATGTGAACATGGGACACACTGCAATCCTCTACCTTCACATAACTACCGCCGCATAGGGTTGAGACAAGATGTCAGTCACATGATCACATAGCCTTGAAAAAGGCTATGCAAACATGTGACTAACCACCAACATTCACCAACACTACTTGCCCACCAACCAATCGGGAACTGCCACATCATGGAGACCGAACAACTGGGCCCTCCCTTCAAACATTGCAACCCACGGCCCCACTGGTAATCCACCAAGTCACCCTTCTCTCTGGATCTCCTGGGCCCACTGATGAAATACCACCTCACTACTAGGGACATGTGTCAACCGGTTGCATGATTTCATGTCAAAAAACTTTGACATGCGATCATGTGACAGCCAACTATAAGCCACCACATCACCACCAACGGGACCACCAAACAACAATCACCATCGGGCCCCATGCGCAAGGAAGGAACCAGTCGCTGGTCAAAATTTTTTGGCATGTGATCATGTGACAACCAATAAGAACATGTGCCCCTACTCCCCTTATGACACTCGACCCACCAAGCAATCACACTTGCGCACATAGGAAACGCTAGCAAACAGAAAACTATGAGGTAGAAAACACACAGGGTTTTCGACGGAAAAGATAAAAAATACACAAGGTTTCTAATGCCAAAAGATAAGGGCACAAAATCTAGAAGGCACAAGATTGAAAACAATGAAGGTTTTCACATAGGTCGAAAACATCATAGATTTTCAAAAACACTCTGGGTTTTCGACACTAAGGCAGATTTTAAAATTTGTTTCCCGTAGAGCTCAAAACTTGAATAACTTTCTAGATTTTGTGATTTAGGAGATGTAGTCTAGACTGAAGCAAGGTGACACATGGAAGAACATAGGGCTAAGAGTGCACAACATGAAATAAAGTGGATTTTCTTTGCAAATCAAAACTGTGCAGCAGGGTTGGATAACTTAACAAAAAATTGCAAGGAAGATAGGCCATTTTCACAAGATTTTGCATTAACAGGAAAATGGACTAACAGTTACAAAGTGGTTTTTCCCAGATTGGGTTTCCACTATAAATCCTAGTGTCAATGCTTGTGTGAATGTTTTGGTTTAGACATTTCTATATTTTACAAGTTAGATACAGCTAGGTAGTGGACTGCAATGTTATATGTTTCTATTATTGAATCAGTGATGACCCAGTTGGTTTTGGTTATTAGATCTGATTTAATGAAAATTTTTTGAAGTTTTTTTTATACATCTGGACCTAAGAATAATTGATTCACCCCCCTCTCTATTTTTCTAAATCATATTAACAATTGGTATCAAAGTTGTGTTGCTTATTATTGGTGTTTACAGAAATCAAGTTTAAAGGGGTTTGAAGCAAATGACCAAGATGTATAAGAAGGAGGTACCGAAGCTAAATAAGGAAAACTTCCCTACATGGAAAAGTTTGATGAAGTTGCATTTGGCTCTCACCTGTCACACCTTTGACTATTGAAGAAATGAGAGCTAAGCAAGAACATAATCAGGCAATGCTAGAAATTGCATCTACCCTAAGCTATCTAGAATTTGAGGACATTAAGGATTGCACAAGTGCTAAGGAGATGTGGAACTCTTGCAAAGATCTATGGTGGTGACATAAATGTACTAAAAGCTAAGGTTGAGAGTCTCAGAGGTAAGTTTGATGAAATGAGAATGCAAGAAGGTGAGAACATTACACAATATTGTGGTAGAATAAATGAAGTTGTGAATGCTATTAGAGGAGAAAGTGGGACTATTGAGGATGAAACTATAATTGGTAAAGTACTAAGAACTCTGCATCCTATATATTCTATTAAGATCTTAGCTATTCAAGAATCTAGATGTAACTCTACAAATGTGCTTACTTTGGAAAGTTTGGTTGGCAAGATGACTACTTTTGAACTCTCTAACTATGATAACTTCACTATTGGTAGTATTGGTAATTTTTTAATCTACTTTTAAGTCACAATTAGTTTTGAACAAGCCAAAGAAAAAAAAAGAAAGATGTATCAGTGAAAGTGAAAGTGAAAGTGACAGTGACACTTCTGATGAAGAACCTAAAGATCTAGAAGATCTTATGGCTAGAAGACTGAGAAGGGGAAAAGGAAAATATAAAGGTAAACTCCCAAGTATATGTTTTGCATGTAACAAAGTTGGTCATAAGCTACTAGATGTCCTGACAGGAATGATAAAGATGAAGAAAGAAAAAGAAAACACAAAGATAGAAGAGAAGATAGAAGCTACCAAAGGTACAAAGACTACAAAGGAAAAGGTAAAAAATCTTGTTACATTGCTGAAGAAGAAACTGACACTGATAGTGATGATTTTGAAATTGAGGTAGTCTATGTTGCAATGAAAGATGAATCTGATGAGGATGAGAAAACTACATTGATCTGCTATGTGAACAAGAATGAAAAATGGATTATTGATAGTGGTTGTTCACATCACATGACTGGTGACAAGAGTAAGTTTGAGAACTTACATCATTATAGAGGTAAAAGTGTAAAATTTGGTAATGATGCACCATGTCCTGTTAGAGGAAAAGGTTTGATTAAACTGACTGATAAGATCTCTTGTGAAAATGCATATTGGGTTGAAGGTCTAAATTATAATCTACTAAGTGTTGCATAGCTCAATAGCATTGGTTAGTGAGTGGAATTTCATCATAAGAAAGCTAAAATATTTGATGCTACTGGTGAACTGATTGGAAGTGGAGAACATACTAGAGGTAATTTGTTCTATCTTGACCTATTTGAAGAAGCATGTATGGTTGTACAACCTAATGACATTTGGTTATGGCATAAGAGGCTATGTTATGTTAACTTTGATAATCTGGTAGAAATAAATAAGAAGATAGTAAGAGGTCTACCGAAGAAATCTGAGAATGTGATGTGCAAGGAATGCCAGTTAGGAAAAATGACAAAGTCAAGTTTTAAGAGATAATACTTTACTTCTAATAACATTTTAGATTTGGTTCATACTGACCTTTGTGGACCTATGGGTGTACAAAGTTATTGTGGTGCTAGATATTTTATCTTGTTTGTTGATGATCATACTAGGATGATGCATGTAATGTTTCTAAAAGAAAAATCTGACACCCTATGAATTATGGTATGGGCATGCACCGAGTGTTAAATACTTTAGAATCTTTGGAAGCAAGTGCTACATATTAAAAGATAATAGGAATGGAAAGTTTGATGCTAAAAGTGATGAAGGCATATTGCTAGGGTATTAAACAAAAAGTAAAGCTTATAAGTGTTTGAACTCTAACACTAACAAAAATTGTGGAAAGTGTGAATGTCAAAGTTGATGGGTATGTAGAAAGAGATGAAGTTGATGGAAAAAGAGAACCAGAAGATTATAGATCTTTTGTGTATATTGAAGAAGAAGAAGAGGCAAGTAATAGACTTGCACCTGATGTCGAGGCTTGGGTAAGAAATGCCAAGTGACAGGAAGAGGTTGCCAAGCATTAGGAAAACAGTGTCGAAAGAGAACAAGAATATGTCGAGCAACAAGATAATGCTGACGAGTATCAGAAAGAGGTTGTTGAGCATTCAGAAGCTGAATCTAAAAATCTTGTTGAGGAACCTGATGAAATTGAGGAGAGAAGAGTTGAACCTATTTTGGCAAAATATGTAAGAAGACATCACAAGCCTGAACAGATAATTGGAGACGAACATACTGAAATTTTGACCAGAAGTAAGATAATGGATCCAACATGTTTACTGTGTGAATTTGAACCTAAGTCAACCAGAGAGGCATTAGAAAATGAAGACTAGATACAAGCAATTAATGAAGAAATATACCAGATAAAGAAGAATGATACTTGGACTCTGGTGCTGAGACCTGAAAACAAAAATGTTATAGGAACAAAGTGGGTGTTCTGGAATAAGTTGAATGAAAAAGGTGAAATAACTAGGAACAAAGCTAGGTTTCTATGCAAAGGCTATGCACAAGAAGAAGGAATAGATTATGGGGAGACATTTTCCGCTGTAGCTAGATTGGAAGGAGTAATAACTCTTCTTTCATATGCTACTTATAAATATTTCAAGGTTTATCAAATGGATGTCAAGTCTGCATTCTTAAATAGTATACTAGAAGAAGAAGTTTACATAGAACAACCAGAAGGTTTTATTGATCCAAATAGAAGACACATGGTATGAAAATTGAACAAAGAACTATATGGATTAAAACAAGCTCCCAGAGCATGGTATGAGAGATTACATAACTACTTGATACAGATTGGATTTTCAAGAACAAATGACACAAGCAATCTGTACATGAAAGATGAAGAAGGTAAAGGTATCCTATTGGCAAAAATTTTCGAGGATGATATTATTTTTGGTGGACAAGATGATTTGTGTAAAATATTTTCAAATGAAATGAAAACTAAATTTGAAATGAGCATGTTTGGTGAGATCAAATTCTTTGTTGGTTTACAAGTATATCAGATGAAGGAATTTTCATTACACAATCTAAGTATGTTAATGAAATACTGAAAACTTTTGGGATGGAAGATTCTAGACCAGTGAGTACTCCTATGGCTCCTGGACAAAATTTATCTAAGAATGATGATGTTGCAAAAGTGAACCAAAATTTGTACGGATCCATGATTGGAAAATTGTAGTATTTTGTACATAGTAGACTAGATATTGCACTAGCTGTTGGGATTGTGGCAAGATTCTCTACCAATCCTAAGGAAACACACATGATGGCTGTAAAAAGAATTATGAGATACTTGAAAGGGACTATTGACTATGGGCTATATTACAAGAAGGATGAAAGATTTGAACTAAGAGTATATACAGATGCTGATTGGGCAGGAAATGTAGATGACAAAAAGAGTACTAGTGGTGGAGCTTTCTTTCTTGGACAAAGATTAGTCTTCTGGATGAGAAAGAAACAAAATTGCATTTCCCAATCTACTGCTGAAGCCGAGTATGTTGCTACTGTAGTAAACTATTCTAATTTGGTATGGATAAAACAATTTTTGTTAGGCATGAAAGAAGAAATCATTGAACCTGTTGTTATTTTCTATGACAACACAAGTGCTATCAACATTTCTAAGAATCCAGTGATGCATACTAAGACCAAGAACATAGAAATCAAGTATCAGTACTTGAGAGAATTGGTACAAGATAAAGAAGTCCAAATGGAATATGTGAATACAAAGGAATAATTAGCAGACATATTCACTAAATCTTTAACTAAAGAAGCACATGAGTATTTGAGAAGTCAATTAGGGGTCCTTCCCCTAACTGAGGCTACCTAGTTAAGCTAGGAGCACTGCATCAAATATGCTACAACAAAATATCTGACAAATTGATGCAGAAGATTGTCACACTTTAGGACTAGCCTAGAGTTGTGAAGAAGAGCAAAGACAAGGAATTAGTCATAAGTAAGATGACATAGGGAGAAACACTAAGCTACAAAGATAATATCTACATATGATGGATGTATGTTTTAGTTTCTACTTTGGCATTTTTGTCAAAGAGGGAGATGAATTGAGATGATATAATAACACATGACATTGAAAGGAAAAGTAAGGAGATGATGAACTGAAATGAAGGATTAGGATAGAGGGAGATATGGATATTTTTGATGGTCACAGAAGTGAGGCTTATAGATTCTGAATCAGAATGAAGCTAAGGATATTTTAAACAAATCTAATGGAAAGATAAGTTTTTTGGATTGGTTGGTAATCCATGTGTTATTCAGGTGATATCATATGGTGTTGCCATCAATGCCAAATAGGGAGATTGTTGGAAACTGTAATTGAAGCAATTTTTGTGTTGTCATTGATGTCAAATCTTAACTGATAAGACTGTTGCTACTTAGGAAAGTACTATCTCTATTTGAGTGTTGCTAAGGGGATAGGCAAGGTTGGTAACAATAGCACCTAAGGAAAGGTTGAGTTATCTTGATACTACAAAGTGTAATTGACTATGTTGTACAATGATGAGACAATGTATTGTTTATCTTAGTAAGATTGAAGACTAAACTACTAGGCTTGACCAAGCAAAAATCGAGAAATCATGTTCAAGCTGAGTGATGTTAGTGTCGACTGAGTCAGTATATGCCGAGAAAAATTCTAGTGTCGACCAAACATCAGTTAACTGCTAAGGAAGATAGTTTAAGCTGAGGAAACAATTTTTTAGTAATGACCGAGCTTTCTACATGAAGACCGAGTAGTTAATCATAGTATTGACCGAGCATCAGTATTTTTATATTTGAAGAGAATTCAGATTTGAAGCCGACATTGTTGAATTCTTGGATTATGTAAAACATGTTGACTTTATTTATTGATTATTTTAAAGCATTGAATGCACTGAAAAATGTTTTATTGTAAATCTTTAAGATATTTGAGATGTTTCTAGAAAAGGAGTTGAAGACCATAAAGTGGGTAGATTCAATGAATCTGACCTAACCCTAAGATCTATGAAGGAGATTGAGCGACAAAAGATGAGTTAACCTAATTGAGGAAGTATTAAGGGAACCTGAGCATTAGGTATGTGTGTGCATTGGTGAATAGAGGATGCTAGAAGATCAGTAGATGTTATTCACTGTATAAGCAAAAAAGGATGAAGGAGAAGTGTGGTGATTGCTTGAAGAAAAGTTCTGAGAAAATCAGAGATGGAGATGGCAAAGTTTCAAAGTCAATAAAATAGCATTTGTGTACAGAATTGGATCTGATATTTGCAAAGTGAGTTGTATGTTTTTTAGATCAATACTGTTGCTACTTTCTAACCATTGTGATAGTCAAAATCATTTTAATAGAGGTTGATCTTATAGTCATATGTTTAAATCCTTTGAACAAGGTTTCATTCTAATTGAATTTATGTAAGTCCTATAACAAGGCTCACTTCTAATAGAGTGATTGAAATCCTTTAACTAGGTCACACCTAACAGTGTGTATTGTAACCTTTTACAGGGTTGGCTTTTAACCGAGCTCACTTTAGAAGAGTGAAAATAATAGTAGCATGTTACAAAATGGTTTTTCCCAGATTGGGTTTCCACTATAAATCCTAGTGTCAATGCTTGTGTGAATGTTTTGGTTTAGACATTTATGTGTTTTACAAGTTAGATATAGCTGGGTAGTGGACTGCAATGTTATATGTTTCTATTATGAATCAGTGATGACCGAGTTGGTTTTGGTTGTTAGATCTTATTTAAGGAAAAAAATTTAAAGTTTGTTTTATACATCTAGACCTAAGAACAACTGATTCACCCCCCCTCTCTATTGTTCTAAATCATAATAATAGATATTTGGATCATGGTCCTAGTACAACAAATGGTGTAAAAATCAAAGCTCTCTAGCTTAAGATGTGATATATTTACTAAAAGGAAGTTAAATAAACATTTTAAGAAATACTTACCTATTAAATGTGACAAAGTCACTATTATTTTTGTGGCATTCAATTTTTGTTTTATCTGATTGTGCAAAGGATTCTATCAAGATCTCAACCAAGAAACCACTACAATTAACTAGGATTGATCTTCTATGGTGATTAGTCAAGGATCAACCACCACTGGAAAAGGTAGGGTCACATCACTATCTTTGAATTTTTCATTTTTAGTTATTTTTTTATTAATTTTTGCACATAACCCTGGGCTAAGGTATGGGGTCACCTATCTTAGGTGTTATATTCTCTAGTCCCTCCAAGGGGCCAATGACTCAAGAAGGCACTTGAGACCTTCCATGGAGCTCTGTACCTTCTAGGGCACTCGAGACACTGTAAGGAAGAATAGTCCATGTAACATGCCCTAGTCCCAAAAAACACCATAAGGCACTTAGAGGTTTGGTTTTTTATATATTATGATGATTTATTGATACTCAATTTTTGGATGTGTTATAGAAGTGATCAGAGATGTAAAAATATGTTGGGACCTAATTCATGAAATTTTTATGAGAGAAGGCATGAGAGCTCTTTTCTAAAGATTTAAAACTCCTAAGAGAGGTTGGCTTATATTCACTATACCAGATGCTAGTCATATAATATAATAATGTTATGTTGATAGAACTCATGGAGCATTGGTATGTGGACACTTATATCTTCCATATTCTAATAAGGGGGATGTAAGTTACATTAGATGACATGTTTTAGATTGCTAGATTGTTTCTTTATGGGAGGATAATGAGATGTGAATTTGACCAGATAGGGGTAGAGCTCCAAGAGGATCAAATGTATTTTCTAGATAGGTGCATTCCCAATGATTTGAGAGATAGGATACCTCTCAAGATGATACTCTACACTTTTCTATGGTTTCCTCTTTTAAAGAAGGTTTTGATGATGATGATTGCACTAGTCATGAATTTGAATTCCCAAGGTACCACATTTTTATTAGGCACAGTCGATACCATTTAGAGTACCAAGGAGGAAAATGTTATCTTCTCCTAGGTTTGGAGCATTTTGGCACACCTCTACTACAACTTAGGTAGATATGTTGAATGTTAGAGCTTGAGCACATGTAAACTATTATAGCTATGCATGTTTGGGATCATAGCATGTACTATTCCCATGAGATTTATTGTAGCTATAATGTAGTTGGAGCCTAGATAATATCCATATCCATGCAATGGTACATGAAAGACAAGAGATTTATTTTATTTTAGGATTGTGATTAACCATCAATAGCTCAAGGATAACACATAGAGCTCATATAGTGTTGAAATATAGTTTCAATAAGATTTAAGTTCTAATGGAATCATAATTAAATATAATTACATCAGTTATGTAATGCTCTACATTAGCATTACAATTAGATTATAATCTAGACTATAATGTTAATTCAGATCACTCTTAATAGTTAATTATGTTTATTGTTATTGAAACTCCTCTTATGTAGATTGATCTTGTCTAGAGATGATTAGTTAAGAGATGTTAAGTAAACTAATTATATTAGTTAGTAATTAATGGACATCATGAAGAGTAATGACCCTCCAAGTTGCTGACCATTTGTATAATATATATGCTTGATTGGAATGAGGAATCAATCAATCACAAAGGCAATTGCATTCCTCAGTCCATCAACAAGAGCAGATCATTCACTTACCTATTCATCCTATATTTCCTTAACATGGTATCAAAGCCAAGTTAGGAGAAGTGAATAAGATAACAAGAAAATAGACATCGACGATCTAGGAACCAGCGATCTACAATATAAAAGGATCATCAACACCTGATCATCTACAATCTCTGCAACTATATCAAGGATAAATCAGGTAGAGACCCATTAAATTTGCAGACATTTAATCGAGGGAAGAAGCTCATTAATCTACAAACATCTAAATTGACAATAGAGACTTAGATTATTCTAGTTATCAAAAATTATCCGCAAAGACACATAAAACTATTGCATCTTCAATAATAAGAAATCAATAAGTTTAACACTTGAAGGTTATAAAATATGGCCCACACACTCAAGATGGAGGACAGACTTGAAGGTGCCTCTAGCTTTGTCTCTTGGAAGATTTGAATCAATACATTGATGCAAGAACTAGAACTAGAATCCTACATAGACGAAGAACCTAAAATACCTGAAGATGAGGTAGAAAAAGCAATATGGAAAAGATGAAACAATAAAGCCAAGAAGCTAATAATTGACTCAGTTAAAGATTCAATATTACCAAGCATATCAAGGTTAACATCTTCTTATGAGGTTTATAAAACCATTCAAAATACATTTGAAATAAATACTACAAGTAGGATATTAACTCTAAAACAACAAATGATGAATATCAAAATGAATAAGGGAGAAACAATAACATCTTACTTTCTAAGAATCATTGAAATAAGGGATCAACTATTCTCCATCGGTAATATAGTTGATGATGTTGATCTTTCCCTAATTTCTCTAAGGGGATTACCTTTATCATGGGAGTCATTTATTCAATGTATGAGTGGAAGGCCTCCTTTGCCTAAATTTGACCAACTCAAAAATGATTGCCTAAAAGAGTAAACTCAGTTGATATCCAGAGGGATTAGACCAAATAAGGGAAGTGAGATTCAAGCACTACAAACAAATGCTTTCAACAAGAAGAATTTCTTCAAGAGGAAAGGAAACATAAATTTTTCTAACATTGCCAACTTCTCAAATAAATCTTATAAGAAAGACAAATCGAAAGTTCAGTGTTACAGATGTGACAAATATGGGCATACTCATAGAGAATGTCCTACCAGAAACAAAGGACAAGAAATATAGCTAAAACCAAAGAAGATAATTCACTATTCTTTCTAACATTATCAAGTGAACTTAATACAAATAAGAACACTTGGATAATTGATAGTGGAGCTTCTAGACACATAATTGGATTCAAGAATTAGTTTGAAGATCTTGAAGGACATTCTTCTGAAGAAGTCACCATTGGTGATAACTCCACCTACCCCATGAAATGAATTGGGACCTGTTCAATCAAACTAGGAAGCAGGGTAACATTACATCTAAAAGATGTTTTGTTTGTACCAGGAATTAAAAGGAACCTAATATCCATTTCAATGCTAGTTGATCAAGGATATAGAGTCACATTTAATGAAGATAAAGTTCTTCTTTGGCCTAAAAATTCAAATATAAAAAATGTTGTAACAATAGGATCTAGAGATGGTAGCTTATATAAACTACTCTGTGATCAAAAATTTGCATTAAACCATGAAATTTCTCATAACAATGAATTATGGCATAAGAGGTTAGGTCATCTAGGTTATAGTGCTCTACCTATCATAAAGAAAATAACCTTAAGAATACCTAATATAGAATCAAAATACTCTGGCATTTGTAAAGGTTGTGCACTAGGAAAAAATATTAAAAGTTCATTCCCTTCTAGTGAACACAAGTCTAAAGACATTTTAGAAGTTATTCATTCTGATCTATGTGTCCAGCCCATGTCAACACCCTCCCTAACGGGATCTCTATACTACATAATATTCATTGATGATTTCTCCCGGAAAACTTGGATATACTTTTTGAAGCTAAAAGAATCAATTGAAGTTGTAGACACCTAAAAATCCTTTAGAAAATAAAGTATTTTTATTTTCTAAAAAATCTCTGATGACATCATCATTTATTATTTAATTTATTTATTTATTTTTATGTCATTAAATCTCTTTATCTTAATTAAAAATATTTAATTAAGAAATCCCTCCCAAAAATGTTTAAATCTCATTTAAACATTATTTCCCTATTTATTAATTATTTAATTAATAAATTGACCAAAAAACCTTAAAATAAATAAAAAATTTATTTTAAACCTAAACCTTGGAAATATCTTAGAGATCCTAAACCTCTTCTAAAAATTTCTAATCTCACTTTACTTTTAATTAAAGAGTGATTCCACCATTTCCTAAGCCTAATCCCAACTCAAAAACATTTATTAATTATTTAATTAATAAATTGACCCAAAAATCCCAAAATAAATTATTTATTTATTTTTTGCCCAAACCCTTGCCAAATTCCTAAAGACCACTAACCTCTTCTAGAACTTTCCTAATCCTTCCCTAAACCCATTTAGGGGAAATTACCTACTTTCCCTAAGGTAATCTAAGTCTCCTTTGACTCCTAGTCAAACCCTACCCCTAATGAGCCTCAAACTCATTAAAGCCTTTGGGATAAATAAAACTTTATTTATTTCTTAAATTCTATATTTATCCCTAGAAAAGCTTAGACTTTTCTAGAAAGTCTTTATCCTCATCCAAAGCCTAGACTCTTCTAGAAAGTCTTCATCCTTATCCCCTTGACTCAAACTCTAACCTTACCCCAAACTCTAACCTATCCACCTAACCCAACCCTTTCCAAAATCCTATAAATACTCCTCATTTTTAAGAGAAAAATACTCATTCACCTTTTATTTCAAGCAATGTTATAATGCTAGAATAGCTCTAAATCATTTAGCTTTCATACTAATTGTTAGTTTCAATCATTTTCAAACATTTTTAGCTCACATCTTAGCATAGAACTAATGGATTAACTTAGTTTAATTTTTTTTTATGCATCATTCTCGCATCTATTTTGGGTTCTAAAATCTACTTAATCATACTAGTTGCATAAATCTTGAGTTCTTGAAGCCTTAGAGGCAATTTTGGGTGTTCTACCCAATATTGTGCCATTTTTGGGGTGTTCATGAATCTCAATCCATCTTAGCATGCATTAGAATATGCTCCAAGTGCTTAGAGAGCACACCCACATCCCCTTAAGCAAGAGAAAATCAAACAGTGCTTGGGTGTGTATACACCTAAAATGGTCATCTAGACTATTAGCCCCTTTTGCTAAATCATAAATTGCTTATTCTTGATCAAATCCTAGTTCTATCATTTATTCGATTATTTTCTATGGGCTAACCATTTTATCCTAAATTTTTATTTATTTAAAAGGAATATTTCCTCCCCTTTTAATAAATAAAAAGCCCCCACTTTTCCTCTTATCCTAAGTTGCACAAATAAAGCATTATTCTTATTTTATAAAAAGGGAAAAAACACTTTTTGTCTCATATGGACACAAAAGTCAACTCTTATTTTCCTATTGGAGGATACTTGTGCACATGGATTGCTCCTCTTTGATGCTCCACCCTTCATTAAATCTTTTGTCTCTTAATCTCCATGGTTCACTCCTTTTCATTTCTTATAAAAGGAGAGCTCTCTTCTTCATTTTCATATCTTAGGTTTTTATGCTAATGTTATGCTACAGGTTTTCTAGGTACATTTGGAGCTTTTGAAGATTTGGAGCATCCTTGACTTTTGCATCTACATGTTATCATAGTTTCATTTCTTGCATTATCATGGCATTCATAGCTTCATACTTAGCTTAGATTTCCTTTATGCTTTAGATTAATTCATCTAGCTTAACTAGGAGGCTTGGTAATACTTGTTCTTTCATTTTCATAGCTTAGCTTGCATTTCCATTTCTAGCATAGCATTGCATTGTATTTTCATTCTTGATTCTTGAGGATATTGGCATTCTTTCCTTTGTCTTCATTTGAATCTCCCATTACATGGTTTACTAGCAAGGTTATTGGCTTAATAGCTCTAGCTGAGAGCATTCTTAAAAACCCTTGCACTCCATGCCTAGGGAGCTATGGATTGATTTTTGAGACCTCATTGTTGAGTGTTCTTGAATGTAATGATTTATAGAAGTGTGACACAATTATAGCACATAGGGTGCACCTGTTTTAGCTCAATCTGAGGTGGCTTAGCTTAGAGTTTCCTTGTTTTGGATTGATTTCATGTTAGATTAAAATCTTAATGTTTGATTGATTTGAGCCTTTCAAAATAGATACAGGTATCTTTAAAAGCCTTTTCTACATTTTGGCATGCCCGGTGGGACCCACTTCATGGGTTCTTTGCAAGCATTCTGATGGATTTTGGAGTATTTTCAGATTTTTCAAGCCTAGGTGGACGGAGCACTTCGAATTATTCTTCCTCTTCTTGTCTTTATTCTTCTTCTATTCCATCTACTTCTTCTTCTTGCCAGATCTTGGCCAATTTTTCTCAAAAAATAATAATAATCCATAAGGAAGCAAAATCATACACATCTTGTTTTAGTGCTTAAAATGAACCCCCAAATCATTCTTGAATGTGTTAAGGATGAAAATTTGCAAAATTTGTTCTAACAAAAAAGAAAAATCAATCAAAACATTTGCATCCTTGCAACATCAAGGTTTTAGATGCATTCATGCAAAAATTAGGAATATTTCAAGTTTTGGGTATTTAAAAAAAAAAAAAAGAGAACCTCAAATTTGCATCTCATTTCTAAAAATATTCAAAATCAATCCTAAAAGTGCATGCAAAAGTTCCTAAAATCAATCCTAAAAAACTTTATTTTTATTGAAACTAACTTCATTTTGCAAAAATCTTGAATGCCTTCTTTTTCAAATTTCACACATCAAAGCTAAATTAGGAACTTGTCTTTTGGAGCTAAAAAATCAAAGCAAATGATCAAAACAAATCTTGAATGAAACTAAAGGAATGAAGCTAAGTCCTAAGAGTCATTGTCAATTTGAAAAACAAACATACTCTTGAATGCACTAAAAGAAATGAACATCTCTATTCCCTCTTTTGTTTCAATTCAAAACAAGCGCACAATCAAATCTTGAATGCCTTAAAGGATCAAAATAAAGCACTTCAAAGTTCTTAAATCAACACGCCAATCTCAATCTTGAGTGCTTAAAGAAAGAACTTGCAATCGCTCAAATCATTTACTTTTTGGAGAAAGAACAAATCAAACTTTAAACACTTGTGTCTTCAAAAGTTTTCAAAGTTCAAATACACTTAATCAATTTGAGGAAAAGGAACAACTTGCTTGATGTGCATCTAGGAGCTTTCATTTTTTAAATCCTTGTTAAAGTAAGCAACGTAGAACATTTGAACTTGGACAAGTTCACTTGTCCTACTTTTAGTGAGGCTTGTCCAAGGAGAAAAGCACTTCCTCCTTGGAGACGACCTCAAACTGGTATCCCCCCTGGCCGGTATATAAATAAAGTGAAGGCAAAAAGTACTCACTTATATCTCCTAGGGCATTTTGTGCCAAATGCAAATGTCTGGGGATGGTAAATATTCCTCCCCCAGCATTGTTGGCTAGGCTCTTAAGTGAGTCATAGGCGGTCAACATAACCGGGTATGGAGACTCCATGGAACTATTAAAAATTTGATAAAATAGAGGCTACCCTATCTACATCTGAAAGTATCAAAATCCTTGTGCAAGGACCAATTCCAAGGAGTTTACCGGGTCACCTCAAGATTACTCACCATTTGTATTCCCTTTTAGGGGGTACCAAGCTGTGGGCAAGAGATTTTGATACTCACCTTCCTTAGGTAGATCTGCTTGAAGTGCATAATAGTCAAATACTTCATGAAAAATTTGTTGGAACATACACTTTCAAAGCTTTATCAGAGTCAATTATCCTGTTTGTATCCTGCAAGGTTTCTTTGTCCCTTGTGGAGAGTTCTTTTCCAAAAGTGTTGTTTATCTATCCTTTGCCATTGGAAAATAGAGAATCAACCTACAAACTTAATACTCAAAAATTCTTGTAGAAATCAGATATCCAAAAAGCCTTTTTGTCTCAAACCAACTATCAGGAATTTCCCCAAAGTTATGCCAAATTTGATCAAACATCTGAAAGCTAAGTTGCCCAAATCCAAAGATTATCAAGAGAAGAAAGTTGCAGAAAGAAACCTTGAGAGCCATCAATCCTCTATCCAAGCAACCCAAGCAGAAGAAAAATATCAAGAAAGTCTTGATAATATTGGCTATACTGCAAGAGTCAAATAGTTTGCCTACTGATTCTGAGTAAACCATCACTACGTCAACCTTGAAAGAGAAGATTAGCCAGATCCTTTGCATGTCCCATTGTACCTTCAAATCTCAAAATCCTATCTCAGTAGTCCTTCATCCTAGTATCATCCTAGTTTCATCTTGGCATCATCACCAAATCCTTAGTTGCATTCTAGAGTCCTTAGTTGCACTCATCATCATCTTCCTAGCAGCATCATAGATCATCCATCCCCATTACATTTGCATCATCCTTTTAGAAAGAGCATTGTTCCATCATCCTTCACCATCTTTCCATCAGCAATCCACAATCAGAATCCCAAATCCTTGATCCAAATCCAGCATCCATTATCCAAAACAGAGTCCACCATCCTTTGCACCAAAATCCAGAGATCCAAATCCATAAGCACTTAGTGTTCAAAACCTTTGAGTTGTTTCCATCCCTTATCCTAAATCAGATATCATCCCCTGTTTGACAGAGCATTGTCTAAAGGAAATCCAACTTGTCCTTGCATAGCCTCATCATCTCGAGAAAGAGATTGGCTTCTATTGATAAGAATCTAGTTGACCGAAGATCATTAGTCTATCCTAGGTTGACCAAATCCTATCACTAATCCTCCATCGGGAAAAATAGCAGCTCAATATTGACACTTAGTAATCTTCCACCAGCATCCCACCAATCCTCTACCCAATCTTGACCCAAATTAGATTCCATCAAGCCTCCATCATCATCAACCTTTTTTACCAATCTATCACCATCTTCCATCAAATCTTCCACCATCTTTGATTCATATCCAAGCATCTCAGCAATCCTTGCATTATAGAAATTTCATCATCCTTAGAAGTTCCTTAAGCTTACATCCATAATTCTTTAGAGTCTTTAGGAAATATCTTGCATCCATCTAGCATCTGCATCTCCATGCCTATCGAGACAAGATCTGAATCTAGAAAAATAAGGAACATGAATCCTTATCCAATCACTAGTTCATCTAATCCCAACATTTTTACCAGTGTGATGATAGCCTATGATCCCCAAATACAAACTAGAAATACATGGGATGATCCCAATATCCCCTCAGCTCCTCTAGCAATAGAAACATTTGTGAATCATCCAGAGAATCCACCAGTAGTTAATGCACTCATGGCCCAAAACCAGCAAAGCATGTTCACTAACTTTGCACAAGTGCATACTACCATTCCACCATATCTCCATCCTTGCATTCCCATAATTACTATCCAAATCCTAGCACAAGTATACTCTCCATTCATCCAACCATTCCTTGATCCAACCTTGCAAACATCTCAAGCAACCTCCACCATTCCCCTTATTTTGTAAGGAAGCTTCGCAAGTCCCATAACACAAGTTGTAACACCATCTGCTCCATTCCCTATCACAGGTACTTCATCATCCGCTATGGCTGCCCAAGCTCTTGCACAAATCCAACACTTGTCCCAGAATCAACTCCCACCTCTTACAGAAACCTTTGCACAAGAAGTTCCACCATCTTCCATAGGCCAAGCAACACCTTTCACTCTGGGAGGGATGCAATCATCCTTCCCCTTCACTTCAAAAGCTTCCACATCCACACCTTTTGTACTAGGAGGGACGCAATCATCTTTTCCTTTCAATCCCCAAGCTTCAGCATCCACACCATCATTTCAGGGGTCAACACTGTAATACCCCAAAAATGGGCTATAAGTTCATTAATCTCCTACATCTTCAATTCGAACGAAATCGACATCAAAGTCCTAACCTAAGGCACATCTAAACATCATCGAATCATAATTGATTATCTTAAATTCTGCATCAGGGAATATTGCTAGTAATATTCTTAATCATCATAATTATCTTTAATTTTATAATTATTTGGCAATAAATCACATTTATCCTAAAATTTGATTAATTAAATATTTTGCATATTTAATTAATTAGATTTAATATTTGTCACTTAATTGTATAATTAAATTTAATTCTATCTATTATTAATTGTATTATTTAATTTTGACAATAAATCTAATATCATATGAATAATTGATTAAATTCTTATTTAATTAATTAAAGCAAATTATCATTATTTAATAATATAGTTTTTAATAAACGTTTGATTAAATAATTGATTAACCCATAAATCAATTGTTTTATTTTTAAAAGCAGATAAGTTGGAAATAAATCACTTTATTATTAAATTAATTCATAAATAAAACATGCACAATCATAAAAGCAAACAACTATCAATTATCAATTAAAGTTAAACTCTATTTTGAGTTAAAGCTTAGCTTTTGCATATTTTTGTGAGTTAATTATCTTTTATTTAAAAATAACTCAAAAATCAACCTGAGTTATTTGAGTGATTTATGGCTTTTTTCCATGCACCTCCAAAGCCCTGGATTTCTATAAAAACAAGGCTCAGCTCTTCATAATTCATCTCTCAAATTTGCATCCACAGAATCTCATATTTTTGCACAATCACGCTGGAGAATTGGAATTGAAGAATCAAAGCTCTTGCGAATCGACATCTTTGTGAGATCAATCTTATTTTTGCATTCATATTGCATATCATTGTTAGATTAGCATTGCATATCAATTTTTAATAGCATTCATAGCATATCAATTTCATCTAGCATAGATTCATATCAAGTTTTCATTCCTTATTGCATAGAAAATCTAAAAAAAAAGATTAATTGCATTCAATTCATATCTAGATCAATTGCATTCAAATCTTTCATTTAGGTGTCGTCTAGGTCACCGATCTCGATTACAATCTAAGAACATTAATCTCGCACCTACTAGAAGGCAGTAAATCGCTTGGTTAGATTAGATTTTAATTTTGCATGATTTGATTATAGATAACCTCTATTGTTTTACTAAAGTGTTGTGTCTATAGATCAGGTACAATTTTCACACACACATTTTTGGCACCCACCGTGGGGCAACCCACCTTTGCATGCTAGTTTTGATTTTTTTTGGGAGCTAAAACACCAATGTTTCAAAGATTTAATTTTATCTCCCAAACGGCTTAGAGTTTTGGTCTAAAATTTTTTTTATAGGTTGGAGACATACCAGGGAAGCTTCAAAAAGAAATTCAAAATTTTCTAAATTATTTTGAATTTTTAATAATTTGTTTTCAATTTTTCATAAAAAATTAATATCTGACGCAAATCAGCATATTTTAAAAAAAAATTTACATTTTCAAAAATCTCTTTAAATTATACAGGGGGTCCATTCTTTATTTTTTAAATTTGGATGTAATATAATAGTTCAAATAGTCAATTTATAAAAACTAGTCTATTTTGGTAAAATGGGTCTCTAGGGCACAAATGAAGAGAGTTTTCTAAAATTTTTGCATTTTTGGAAAGCTCTCTATTTTTTAGTAGGGATCTCTATTTTGAATTTCTATTTTTGTGGTCAAAATCATATCAAAAAAATCAAATCTTGTTGACTAGGTCAAATGCAGCAAAAAAAAAAAAAAAATTTGTGACGGGTATGCACTTATTTTTTTTACATGGTGCAATGAATGATATGAGTTGTCATTTGGGTTAATTGCTGGTTATTATTGCTAATAATAATTGATTTTTAGAGCTAACTCTATGGTTTTCATAAGTTGAATATATTTTGCATATCTTGTTTGCTTGTTTGCTTGTTGGAGAGTTCGTCGCTTGCTTGCATGGAAAAGTTCAACAAGAATTGCTAAAAATTAGGTAAAATCTACTAATCACATTGCAAAGATCCTAGGTATTCTCCTTCATCTAATAACATTTCAATTTGGCCTTAAAATAAATCTCTCGTGTGTCTAGCTTGGGTGATTCTTTTCATGCTTTTGTTCTACACACTTGCATAATTGATACTAGGTTGTGACCCCTTAAGGATTCATTAAGTAGTCTTAGATACTTGTGATTGATCTTGATTGCTATCTTGGGTTATTAGACTTGCTAATCTACCAGCCCCTCATTTTCACCCCGTGGTTGCAATCTCAGCGCCATAAAGGGGAGGGGTCAACAGGACAGAAGCGTTAAGTGTTCCACTTGGCAACCCTTTTGTGCTTTTAGGAACTCACTTGTTTTCTAAGTTGGAGACTCATTTTTAGCTTGTGTGAGGTGTTAAATGTTCAGCCTTGTGGACTCATCTCATATTTTCTTTAAGTGTTAAGTGTTCCTCTTTCTACTTTTTGGATGCTTTTGGTAGATTTGCTTTCGAGAATATATCTATGCTCACATAGTAATTAAGCCCTATGAACACTATTCGTGATTCTTGAGAGATTGGATTCCTAGAGAAATATTTCTTGATGACAGAATCCTTGTAGGTAAGGAGGATACTTAGTGCATTTCACATTCAACTTGGTTAGTGCATCTTCTCTTATTGATCGACACATTCTCTCTCCGGAGAGGTTGATAGATCATGTGGGGTTGATATCATGAGCTTTGGTGAATCAAAATTGGTTAGTGCATCTTCTCTTATTGATTGATACATTCTCTCCCTGGAGAGGTTGATAGATCACGTGGAGTTGATATCATAGACCTTGGTGGAACAAAACTTTGTCTTAGCGTGTCAGATTAATCTGCTTGCTTTGTTTGGGTTAAAAGTGAAAAGGTGTCAAAAACCTTGGATCTGGAGCCAAGTCCCCTTGTGGTATAAATCTATGAGTCACCTTTAGAGAGGGTTAACCATAGCGGACAATCCCTTCATAGGGAAAACTATATTGATGGAACCTCAAGCGGTAATAGCCATTTTTGCCATGGTAGTGACAGTCGCTATATAAATGTCCTTGTGGAAGAAATCTCCACGGGTATGGTTCATTGTTGGGTTGTCAGATCTCCCTAGTAGCTCTTGAAGATTAAGTTCTTAGACTGTGTCAAAACCCTGGTGCACCGGGATTGGAGTTCACCCCTTTGAATCATAAAAGTTGCAAAGTCAAACCATTACTAAAAACCCTAGAGAGGCCAATTTTTCATTTTCAGGTATATGTGTGTTATTGCAAAACTTTTTAGAACATACACAATTAGTACTCTCAAAGATTAGCACAATTTGGTCACTTGATTGTTCATGCGCAAGGTTTCTTTTGCCCTTGTTCATTATTTTTAGATGTGCTTGGAATCACTTGCTTGCTGTTCTGCGTGCTTGTTTATCTACTTAGCTATTAAAAATGATCAAATCTGGTATAACATTCAAAATCTGGACAATACAATTTGCAAACAATCCAAAATTGAAGACCTTAAATTTTGCAAAAATTGACGTAAAATCTTTCTAGAGTCAAAAGTCATTTCAAGAAGTCAAAAGTTGTATGAGTTTTGTCAAGTGTCGTTTCAGTATTACCCATCTGTCATACAATTGAGAACCCGGTATCGTACGAGTTTTCAAACTAGCAAATTCAAGAAAGTCAAAACCCTGTTAGCAACTGTCGTACGAGTTTTGTCAACTGTCCTTTCATTGCTACCCAACTATCGTATGAGTTTAGCAACTGTCGTTTCATAGACTACCCAGTGTCGTAAGAGTCTCCAGACTATCATTTGGAAAAATTTGAGAGAGTTGTCAGAAATTGTCAAATTGCAAGATATCCAATGTTTCCAGCCTAGTTTCAGAATCTGTCAAAAATATCATTGTGTCAGGAACAAAGCAGTAGCTATTAATCATTCTACCATTTTCTAAGATTGATCTTTTGAATCTGATCTGGCCTTCTGTTTGATCAATTTGAGTCCTTTTTATCTCATGTCAAAACCTTGTCATAACTATCAATCAATCTTCAAAAATAGACTAAGTATTGAGAACTCGTATCCGCTATCTTTTGGGCGATCTATCCCATACATCCAGGGCACAGTATCCTTCACCCATGTCTCATCGAATCTACAAAACTATCATAATCTTGACAAGGTTGCGTCATCCGATTTTCTTGAATCAAATTGTTCTTCAGTTGTCTTCATCATTTTCTTCTATTTCATTCAAAGTTAATGGTGGAGACCAGAGCTTCTTCACACAAGAAATTAGAAGAAACATCTCAGAACCTACTTTTGACCAATACTCTGGGTCCAACTCTTGAACAACTCATCAAGTTAGGTATCTACAAAGACGACGGTCTCGGTAACTTTTGATTGAAAACTGGTTACATACCTCCTTTATCAACTCACAGAGGTAATCAGCAAACTCCTCCTCAATCTGTTCCAAGGAGCCCAAAAACTCCTACCATGTCTCAAGCAGGGACAAACCATGGTTCTCTAGGAGGAGGATCCCAGGGACACCATTCTCAACATAATGTCGACCAAGAACCTACACCCTCTAAAATCCATCGATGTCAGAATGATGATGAATTCAAAAGAATGATGAGGCATTTCTTGAAAGTGGATAGAGAGGCATACTTTTTGTAATTAGCCCAAGAAGGAGCTAAACTTCCTCCTCACTTCAATGTCGAAGATATCATCACGCATGAGGAAGAAACTCTGATGATGGCCATAATGAACTAGTTGCACGCTATGCAGGTCAAAATGAATAAAATTGAGAAAGAGAAGGAACCCAAGGAATTCTCCATGGAGGCCCTTTGTCCTTTCCCTTTTGACAAAGACTTGTATATGCCTCCATTTCCAAAAAGAGTGGATATGCCAAAGTATGACAAATATGACGGACACTCTGATCCTCAAGATCATGTCAAAGAGTTCTGTACGTAATCTATAGAATTCATGCATGAACTGACTTATCTGATGCATCTTTTTCCTAGATCCTTGGGAGGAGCATCCATTCAGTGGTTTTCAAGATTACCTTCTATGATCAAAAATTTTGAGGAATTGATTAAATTGTTTTATCAACAATATTCCTACAACATTCAACATCTAGTCACCATGATTGATATCTGTAACCTCAAGCAATATCCAAGGGAATCATTCCTAACTTTCCTCAAGAGGTGGCAAAAGAAGTTTTCTCTATATGCTAGACCAATTCCCGAAATGGAGAAACTTGAAATCTTTATCAATAACCTTGTTTGAGAGCTCAACTATCCATTACAAATGCAAGATCATGTATCTTTTGATAAAATGGTGGATAATGCAATCAAGATTGAGAAAGTACTTGTCAAGAAAGGAGAAATCACACTTAAAAAGGACAAGTCTAAATCTGGATCTAGCTCAAAAGATAAAAACAAGAGCTGGAATAGAAACAAAGGTATCATCTCTGATGGTGTTGTTGACACTATCCGCACCCCATCAAAGGCACCGGCCTACAATCTCACCCTTGCCACCAAAGCCATTGAAGCTTCAGAGCAAAAATCTACTGAACCATCTCCAAAGAAGCCATTCAAATGATGGGATAATAAATGAAAGTTTACTCCCCTGGGAGAATCTTTGGAATCTGCCTTGAGAACCCTAATAGCTGATAACATGATCTCTTTACCACCAATCCAAAACCCTGATCCGGATCCAAAACTATATTGGTGGAAAGATAATGAATTTTGTGCTTTCCATCAGACTAAAGTCCACAAAACTAATGGATGCTTCCACTTGAAGCATACCATTCAAGACTTGATAGATCAAGGGGACATCATGATCGATAATCCTACTAGCAATAATGATCACACAACATTTATAGAACCATTTCCACAACATGGCAAGGGATTTTCCACTTCTTAGCCTAACATGGGGGCAAAAGTCAACTATGCCTACCCTGGAAACAATGTTGTCATCAATATGGTTGAACCATGTCTCTCTGAGAGCTGCAATGTCATCACGATTGTATGAAGAGACAAAAATCATTCCTCAGCTAATGTGGTTACCAGATCACAAGCTCAAGCTCATCTGAAAGGACAAACACCAAGTTCATCTAATGTCCCTAAGATACCTTTCAATCTCACACCTGCTTCTAAACAAAAGGCTACCTTGAAATCTTCCAATCCAAAGGATACAAGACCTACATCTTACAGCATCATCCAACAACTCTAGCATACCAATGCTAAAATCTCTATGTTTGAGTTACTTTGAATATCTCCAGCTCACAGAGATATCCTAGACAAAGCTTTGCTCGGCTCTAATGTTCCTGATGATCTAGATCTAGACAGGTTCCAGACTATGGTTGGTCATCTAACGTCTCTGCAATATATCTCCTTTTCAGAGGAAGATGACAACTCTTTGAGTCACCCACATAATTAGCCCTTACACATAGAAGTCTTGATCCAGAACTATCAAGTCAAATGTGTGTTGATAGATGGGGGCACAGGCCTCAACATTTGTTCTTACAACTTAATCACATAGTTGGGATTCTCAGAGATGGCTATTGATCCTCGAAAGAAGACCACCATAAAGGCCTATGATGAATAGGAAAGATCTTCTAAAGGCACCATTGTCTTAGCCATCTGAGTGGGTCCGATCATCAAAGATACCACATGTCAGGTGCTTGATCTACCATTGGCTTACAATATTCTTCTAGGGAGACCCTAGATACATGAAATGCAAGCTATTCCCTCTACGTACCATCAATGCTTGAAATTTCCCTATGAAGGCGTAGAAGTTACTATCCTAGCTGATCTGAGTACAACTTGCAATACATTGAAGGAAAGTGCCGATAAGCTTGTTCCCAATAACAGAGAATCTTCCATCAAGCAACAAAATGTGGCTTCCACATCTAAGATGGAAGACATTGCTAAAGAGATCAATATCAAAGAAAATGGGATGGGAGAATACACTATAGAGCTAGTCTTGTCTCTGACATCTCTCCCAATCTCACCTAAGTCATATGGATAATCCTTGAAGTAGTCTAAATCAGAACCTAAGAACCTATGGAAGCATACAAAAGAAATTTTGTGGCGGAGCAAGTATCCAAACAAGAATTTGAAGAGGATGAAGTTTTGCTGGCATGGCTATACAAAGAGGATTTTGAATCTAAAATTGTTCAACCTAGTGAATCTATAACACCTACAATCCCTTCTAATTCAAATGGTCCAGGGAATAAATTGATAGCCAAGATGGGATATTCTGGTCAAGGACCTCTAGGAATCAGAGGAAAGGGTCTTGTGACACCCATTCCACATACTAGTAGAGCCAACAAAGATAATGGTGGCTTAGGCTTTAAGAAGAAACCCTATCATCTCAAAGGTGGTTGTTCTCATGTCATAGAACAAATTGCACCAGGAGAACCCCTTCTTAAAAAAGAAGAAACAGAACCCTCTGATGATGATTCAGATAGTTCAGAACTCATCCCCTATGAAAAATTGCCTAAAGAGATCAAAGATCTTCTTGATGATAAAGATGATCCTATCAGAATAATTAATGTAGTAGAAACACAAGAACCTATTGTAGCACAAGAGATGGTTGTACCATAAGAACCAGCCAATCTTGAAGGTGATCAAACTGATCCAGAAGCAGAGAGTAGTTATTCTGACACTGATTCCCATGAATATGAATTCAAGTCAGAGACTGAGGGTAATCCTTGGGATATTCATCCTGATTTCACACATTTTCTAAGATTTCCTAGAGATCCTGAATCAGAAGCTGAGTCAAATGACTATGAATGGGGTGCCATTCCAGAAGAAGATGAGCTTATAACAGAGAAATATATTGATGTTATTCACCAATATGTATCTCAACCCAACGTAGGTCTAGAGGGAAACAATGAACTTAACGTGTCTGATCCACCTATGGCTGAAGAGGATTCCCATGATAGCATTGAGCCTATTCATGAGTTAAACATTTTGAGCTGTAATATCACCTTTGAAATTGAGCATTGGGTTAGGACCAATGATGACATATCTATGTCTGTGAACACCATATCCCAAGCCTTTCCCACTTTGACTATCCAACACCCTAATCTTATCGACCAAACTTCCACAAACCCAAACCATGGTATTTATACCTTCCTGAATGACTATGCCATTGCTTGTTACCTCAATGCAGTCGAGCCTATGAGGACTTCCATCAGCAAACCGAGGGTCACCATGACCGAGTCAGACATCAAATATCTTAGTCAAAAAAATAAAAAGAAAAAGAAAAAGAGTTCTGAGGGTGAAAACCACTTTGTGGCAGTCTCAGATCCTACAAAAGTAAAAATAAAAGACGTATCACAATTGGTACATGTAGCACAATCCTTATTAGAAGAAGAGAAAAAAAAATTCACTACATTCTTATCAGACAAAAAAGATCAACTTTGCATGGAAATATTCAAATATGCCAGGATTGGATCCCAATCTCATCATGCACCATCTATCCATTTCTCTTGGGGTAAAACTAGTTAAACAAAAATTGAGAAAGATGCATCCTCATGTGGCACTCTTAGTCAAAGCAGAGTTAGAAAAAACTCCTCAAAGCTGGATTCATCTGTGTCATAGACTATGTTGAATGGATCTCTAACATTGTACCTATTTTTCCACTGCCTAACATTGATATGATAGTGGACATGACTCTGGGATATGAAATGTATTCCTTAATGGATGCCTTTTCTGGGTACAACCAAATCAAAATTTCTCCAGAAGATCAAGAGAAAATAGATTTCACATGTGCGTGGGGAACCTTCTGTTGGAATGTTATGCCATTCAGACTCAAAAAATGCTGGAGCTACATATCAAAGAGCAATGACATCTATTTTTCATGATATGATGCATAGAACAATGGAGGATTATGTTGATGACACATTAGCAAAATCTATGATCAGGACTGAACATCTAAAAGACTTGAGCATGATCCTTGACATAATGGAAAAGTTTAGTCTTCGACTAAATCCTAAAAAGTGTGCTTTTGGAGTCACTTCTGGAAAGCTCCTAGGATACATCGTCTCCAAGAAAGGTATTGAGGTCGATCCAGCTAAGGTGAAAGCTATCATAGAGATGCAACCTCCCACAAATATCAGTCAAATGAGGATGTTGCAAGGTAGAGTTCAATCTATCAAAAGATTCATATCACAGCTAGCGGACATATCACAGCCTTTTACAAAAATATTACATAAAGGTGTGACCTTTGCCTGGAATGAAGACTATGCAAATAATTTTGATCATATCAAGAATTATCTCTCAAATCCTCCTATCTTAATGCCTCCTATTCATGGGAAGCCATTAATATTATATGTCTCCGCAATAGATACATCACTGGGGGCATTGCTAGCATAGCATGATAAGAACAAGAAAGAAAGAGCCATCTACTATATCAGCAGAACTTTAGTGGCCTATGAGAAGAACTACTCAATGATAGAGAAGGCATTTCTAGCTGTGATCTTTGCATCATAGAAACTGAGACACTGCATGTTAGCTCATACCACTCATTTGGTAGCTAAAATTGATCTACTAAAATATGTCCTAAGCAAAGCTGCCCTCACAGGTAGACTAGCTAAATGGGTCATGCTCTTGAGTGAATTTCACATTGAATATGTTGAAAGAAAAGCTATCAAAGGACAGGTCATTGCTGATCAATTAGCTGAAGCACCACTATTTAATGATACACCCATGCAAATAGAATTTCTTGATTCCTCTATCATGCACCTCTCTTCTAGAGCATGGCAGTTATTCTTTGATGGCTCCTACACACAGAATGGATCTAGAGTAGGCATATTGTTCATCACTCCTCAAGGATACTCGATACCCAAAGCATTTACACTAAAGTTTCCTTGCACAAACAATATCACTAATTATGAGGCACTTCTCAATGGTATGAAAATGGCAATACAGTGGAGAGTTATAGAGATGCACATCCATGGAGACTCACAATTGGTTATCCACCAAGTCAATGATGTGTACCAAACCAAAGATCAAAAGCTCATTCCTTACAAGAGAATGGTAGATGATTTAAAGAAATACTTCATCTCTATCACATTTGAGCAAATACCCAGAATGGAGAATAAGGCTGCCGATGCAATGGTGACACTATCTACTCTCTTACAACAGCCTGAACATGAGCTACGCTATGAGTTCCTGGTGGAAGCCCTATCCTATCCTGCATATGACTCCCCTGAAATCTGCATGATCTGCACTGTTGTAGGTTATGATTCATCCCGCTACAAAAATCTATTCTCCTATCTCCATGACCAAATCATCCCTGAGTCCTTTAACCATTTTGAGAAATGAAACCTTATCTGATCCGCATCCCGATATGTCATCATTGGTAATGACCTGTACAAATGAGGTCTAGATGGTACACTACTTAGATGTTTAGAATGGGAAGAGTCTCAACGTGCATTAGAGGAAGTCCACGAGGGTATATGTGGGTCACACTCAAACGGTTTAACATTAGCTTAAAAACTTATTAGGGCTGGGTACTATTGGCCTAAAATGGAGAAAGAAGCTATTAAATTTGCTAAAAACTATCAACAGTGTCAAGTACATGGCAACTTGATTCATGCTCCAGGGAGAGATCTAATTCCTTTTACTACACAATGACCTTTTCAACAATGGGCATTTGATCTCATAGGTGCTATCCATCCGCACTCTTCCACTGGACATACCCATATAATCACAGCTACAGATTATTTTACAAAATGGGTAGAAGTAGTTCCTCTAACACAAGCAATGGGGAAATAGATCTCTATGTTCATCTTGAATTACATCATTTGCAAATATGGAATCCCTCACTCTATAATCAAAGATAACAGGGGACAATTCAAAAACAAGGACCTAGATGACTTATGTGCCAAATTCAAGATTACTCAACATTGGTCATCTATCTACTATCCTCAAGGGAATGGACAAGCTGAAGCTTCAAACAAAAATCTCTTAAAAATCTTGCACAAAACAGTGAATAAAACAGGAAGAGACTGGCATCTCATGATCAATCCAGCTCTCTGGGCATACAGAACTAGTATCAGAACACCTATAGGGGCTACACCTTTCACTTTAGTTTATGGGTCTGAAGCGGTACTACCTATTGAGGTTGAAATCCCATCACTCAGAATCAGAATGCATGGACTTGTCACAGATGAAGACTACAGAGTGTCTAGGTTACAAGAACTTGAATTACTAGATGAGCGCAAGCAAGCAGCGTATGATCATCTCAGGGTGTATCAGAAAAGAATGTCTAGAGGCTACAACAAGAAAGTCAAACACAGAGAATTTCAGGTTGGTGATCTAGTGTTGAGAGAAAATCCTAAAAATCAATCACATCGAGAATGCAAGGGGAAGTTCGAACCCAATTGGCTGGGTCCCTTTGTTATCACTGCTACTTTTGGCTCTAGTGCCTATCAACTCTCAACAACTGAAGGAGAACAGCTCCGAAAACCAATCAACATTCTCCATCTGAAGAAATTCTACGCCTAAGGCATTCAGTGCTTGGTAAATGTCCTGAAAAAATCTTAAAAATCAGAAAAAGTCCTCAAAAAAATGAACATCTTGGTGAAAACCTAGCAATAGGCGCCTTGATGATTCACAAAAAAAATAAAAAAATATCAAAAGTACAAAAAAAAAAAAATATATCAAAAGTACAAAAAAATAAAATAAAATAAATCAATAAAATATCAAAAATTCAAAAAAAAAAATTGAAAAATGAAAACTACCAAAAAAAAAAAAAAAAAAGTGCCTTGGTGAAAACCTGGAAACAAGCGCCTTGGTAGCAAAAATAGAATCTCTGCCAAGATGGTGAAAACCCGGCAAACGGGTGCCACTTGTTCAAAACGCTCCATCTATCAGCACAATCTTGGTCTTTCCCAACTTTCAGTCTTGCTTTAGTTTGTCCATATCTCCCGGTTTGTTTCAACATTTTTAGTTTTCAATAAGTCGGTCTGTACACCAACCAACTCAAGCGTCTGTATCCTGTCAATGTTTAACACTTGGGGGCAATCAATGTCATATCCTATGGTCTCCCATGTATCTTAGATGGATCATATCTAGTCAAAGTTCTTTGACGCTTCATGTGAGTCAGTCAGTCAGTCTTGTCTCCAGAAAAGATTTTGCATCTACAACAACGCAATCAAACATCAAAACTCAACTAAAAACAATCTATGCTTTTTTACATGCTTTTATCTCCTTGTATGCTTACTGATTCGCATTGAGATTTTTGCATATTGTGTCCCTTCAAGCTCTTCAATGATGTCCTTTATAGGATTTAGAGAGTGATGACTGGGGGCATAATCTTTTCTTTGTCTTCTGCTTGTATGTAAAAATCTAACAACTTTAGAAATTCCGGATTGAAATGGTGTCCGACTATAAGAGCCTCTATCTCGAATTGGATGGCCATGCGTACCTCGACCATTGATACCCAGACAATTCAAGGAAGTTTGATCTAACTATTGTCTTTTTGAGTAAGTTCTTTCTCCTACTATGGAACGTGATCTTGCCTAAGGATGTGAATGATAAAGGGTCACTATGGGTAATTCACATTGGATTTAGAATGATCTCTTGACTCTTTGATGTGTTTGCAATGCAAGGCATATTCAGGTCGTCATGACGTTCATGTTTTGATGCTTATACAATTTACTATATCAAAATGGACATGATATTCAGGTCATCCTGGCATTTGTGCCTTGGTGCTTATATCTAATCCGACATTCCAAAAATAAAATCATGTCCATGGTTGTTTGACCAGTGGGGGTTGTATTGATTCTTGCACATACAAATCAATATTCATATTTCTATGGTTTTTTTTAGCTAGTGGGCATTGTATTGATTTATCCAGTTACCTAAAAGTTCAATGATGATAACAAATTGACATATGATCAGTGACTAGGTCCTAGGTCTTAGGTTGCATTTTATTTTGCATGTCGCTTTGCATTTTGCATGTTGCATGATCTCACAATGGCTAAACGAACTTCAATGCTTAAATGATTCTTCAAATCGCATCTTCAAATCTAATAAGAGCTGAATCTCACACAAAGGTTCCTCCAATGAAATAGCAAATAGAATCCTTTTTCAAGATCAAAATTCAAATTTGAGATCATTCATAATATTAACTACTTGCATATTCAACCTTCAATCATCACAGAAATCCAGTATTCAACTTAACTGATTATCTTACATCAAACTATTGAAATTTCAACTTGGTCAACCATGGTCAACTCATGGTCAAACCTAGTCAAACTTGGTCTTTTGGACCTTCCAACGATGTAGAATGTGTTCTTCAACGTGTTTAACCACTTCTCAAATCAATTAACATGCTTCTAAGCTCTCAACGCTGACTTTTCTTGTCAGATTTCAATTTTAATCCCGCAGGGGGCATGGTATTGCATATCATTCAAAGTTTGTAATCAAATTTGAAATCATATCTTTATGGCAATCATATCTCCCTCAGTAATCAAGACAACAATCACGTCTAGTTACTGATTCATCAAAAGACCTCATCGCTTGGGGAAAATCTATCATCACTTGCGGCATATCAGATTTGTCGATCCATATCAATCTGGTATCCTCCTAATCTTGTAATCTGTATTAGTTTTTACAACCATTAGATCATAGTGTTATTTCCTTGGTTCTTCGGCAACTGAAGGGTTCAGATGTGATACCTGCTAGTTCTGCTAAGACAATCGAGTCTAGAACCGGTCACTCACTTCTTTGCAATCCTAAGGTTTGGAATCAGGTGTTTCGACACTTTTTCGCAATCATAGGTTCATTTGCTATTATAGTGAACATTATCTTTGGTCATTTAGGACCTATTATCTCCATATCAAATCAATATCAATCAACTTCTATCTCATATCAATTATCAATTTTAAATCAGTTTCATATCTCTATCAAACACAGACTTTCTTTGAACCACTGCGCTTCACACAGTAATTCAAAGAGGGGCAAAATGTAATACCCCAAAAATGGGCTATAAGTTCATTAATCTCCTATATCTTCAATTCAAATGAAATCGACATCAAAGTCCTAACCTAAGGCACATCTAAACATCATCGAATCATAATTGATTATCTTAAATTCTGCATCAGGGAATATTCCTAGTAATATTTCTAATCATCATAATTATCTTTAATTTTATAATTATTTGGCAATAAATCACATTTATCCTAAAATTTGATTAATTAAATATTTTACATATTTAATTAATTAGATTTAATATTTGCCACTTAATTGTATAATTAAATTTAATTCTATCTATTATTAATTGTATTATTTAATTTTGACAATAAATCTAATATCATATGAATAATTGATTAAATTCTTATTTAATTAATTAAAGCAAATTGTCATTATTTAATAATATAGTTTTTAATAAAAGTTTGATTAAATAATTGATTAACCCATAAATCAATTGTTTTATTTTTAAAAGCAGTTAAGTTGGAAATAAATCACTTTATTATTAAATTAATTCATAAATAAAACATGCACAATCATAAAAGCAAACAACTATCAATTATCAATTAAAGCTAAACTCTATTTTGAGTTAAAGCTTAGCTTTTGCATATTTTTGTGAGTTAATTATCCTTTATTTAAAAATAACTCAAAAATCAACCTGAGTTATTTGAGTGATTTATGGTTTTTTCCCATGCACCTCCAAAGCCTTGGATTTCTATAAAAATAAGGCTCAGCTCTTCATAATTCATCTCTCAAATTTGCATCCATAGAATCTCATATTTTTGCACAATCACACTGGAGAATTGGAATTGAAGAATCAAAGCTCTTGCGAATCGACATCTTTGTGAGATCAATCTTATTTTTGCATTCATATTGCATATCATTGTTAGATTAGCATTGCATATCAATTTTCAATAGCATTCATAGCATATCAATTTCATCTAGCATAGATTCATATCAAGTTTTCATTCCTTATTGCATAGAAAATCTTAAAAAAATAGATTAATTGCATTCAATTCATATCTAGATCAATTGCATTCAAATCCTTCATTTAGGTGTCGTCTAGGTCACTGATCTCGATTACAATCTGAGAACATTAATCTCACACCTACTAGAAGGCAGTAAATTGCTTGGTTAGATTAGATTTTAATTTTGCATGATTTGATTATAGCTAACCTCTAATGTTTTACTGAAGTGTTGTGTCTACAAATTGGGTATAATTTTCACACACACAAATGCAATTATTTCCCTCTTTCACCGAGCAAACCTCTACATCATCTACTCCAGGGGTAGCGCAATCATTCCCCTTTCAAAATCAAAAAACTTCCACATCACCTTTTTCATGAGGAACACAAGCATCCTCTTCATTCTCCCCCTAGCAAGCATCTACCCAGGCACAAGCCCAACAAAATTCCTTCACCACAAGAATGCCTTCCATGGGTTTTCCCAATCCACCATTCATATCCCAAACTCCCATTACATCTACATTCCAGGCATCTGCTGTAGCACAATTCCCACCTCACACTGGTTCTTGTTGGGGTCTCACTCAAGAAGATATGAAAGCCTTTGGAATACCAACTCACTCTCCTACATCTGTGTTTGCAAACCAACAAGCCACCTTCTCACAAGCAGCACAACAGCAACCATCTCAACCTCCACCAGCTTCATCCTTCAAAAGCTATCCATTCCCAAAACCCAGTGCTTTTCAAAAAATTCCTCCACCTCAACAATAAAGTTCCTCCCATTTCATAAGTTATCTTGCCCAGCCACCCTTTGCTTCAAGCTTCCCTACATCAGTTCCACCCTTAAGCAATGCAGGAATGCACCCGACCTATATCGGTCAACCACAGAGCCAAGTTCAGCAAGGACCATCTTATCAACAAGCTGCATCATTCCTCTAGCCACCCCCATAGCAACCATACTTCCAGTCACAGCAACAAACCCCCATCATTCCCCAATAGCAATAAGTTTCCTCTTATTAGTTATAGTAGCAAATCCCTGTCATCTCACAACACCAGCAAGCAGTCCCATATCCTCCACTGCAATATCCCCCTATGCTACATCAACAATATCCCTAGCAAATATTGCTCCAAAATCCCCTCCAATCCACCTATCCCACTGGATCATCTCCATATCCCACTCCATAATACCCATCTCAAATGGGAGCACCCACTCAAACACCAATCAATGCCAAGTGGGAAGCCATGAAGAACTCTCTTAAGGAGCTTCAAACTGGTACTGAGAACAAAACCTACAAGTTTGGGGAGGTGTGTCCTTATCCGTTTGACTGATCCATTGCCACTATACCTTTCCCAAAGCAGTTTGAGACACCTAAATTTGATAAATATTAGGGGAAAGGAGATCCAATCAACCATATTAAAGAATTCTATATGGCATGCCAAGAAGTAGCTTACAGTGATAACTATCTCTTACGCCCATTCCCCAAAAGCTTGGGAGGAATTGTTGTTGAGTGGTTCTACAAAATACCATGTGGGACTATCACAACCTTTGCTAAACTTTTTGAGAAGTTCATTGTCCACTATGCCCACAATGTTGAGAATGAGTTGACCTTGTTAGATCTCTGCAACTCAAAATAGAAAGAAGGAGAAAGCCTATCAGAATACTTGCAACGATGGTAGAACCTTACCACCAGGTTATCATACCAGCCACCTGAAAAGCATTTGAGCAAAATCTTTATTGATAATTTGCATCCTAAGCTATCCCACTTCATGAGGATGCATTGTCTCCAAACCTATCAAGATATCAAGAGCAAGGGGATAGGAATTGAAAAGGCCCTCCTAGATGAAGGCACAATCTGGCACTTTAAAAATGATTCCCAAAATAAACCCAGCAATGATAAATCCCATTACTAAAATTATAACAAGAACATTGTTACTGATGGAGCCACTGATACCAAGCATGTCCAATTTTTCATGGCTAGTCCTCCATCAACTCCTGCATACCAACAACAACAAGCACCCATCTATTAGCAACCTCCTCAAGTCCATCAACAACCCATGCAACAATATCATTCTCAAAATAATTAGCAGCAAGCCCATCAAGCTTATCAAGGTAATCCAAACAATTAGGTCAATGTCGTTAATGTTGCTCCCAAACAACACAAACCCAGAGCTCAAAACAATCCAAGGAAGACCTTCACACTGCTGGGTGAACCTCTGGATGTTATCTTTCACTGAATGGCCAAGGCCAACCTGATCACATTTCCACCAATCTAGCCAGTTGATGATACCACTCCCAAGCCCAATTGGTACAAAGATCACAAGTACTGTGATTATCATCATGTCAAAGGACACACTACCTTGAAGTGTATGAGACTCAAAAACTATATCCAAGATCTCATTGACCAAAAGGAGATCTAGGTAGACACACCTACTCAAGCCTCGCCAAATGCCAATTTGCAAATTTATCAGAATGTGTTCCCACAACATAATGCTGGGAACAACCAAACTAATACCAATCATTCCCAAAATCATGGCAAGGGCAAGCAAGAAGATCACACTACCACCTACATCAATTATGATAAATTTGTTGGATGTATAACCCAAGTTGAGCCCACAGTCAATGCCATCCATGTCAGAGGAGTGGATCGTCAATGTGTTGTTACTACCCGTAGAGGCCGGATCACTGTTGTTGGTGCCCATCCAAGGCTAGTACATAATGCACACAATGCATAGTATAACCTCATAGAACATCTTGGGAACACACTAGCCCAAATATCCATCTTGGACCTTCTCTGCACTTCACCTCTCCATCAAGAGATCCTTGACCGAGCTCTCAAAGAAGGACATGTCCCCACAGACATTACCACCGCCCAGTTTGAGACCCTTGTGGGACATCTATCTGCAACCTGTGCTTTATCCTTCAAAACATATGACATGCCAGACATTGCACCTAACCATACTCTCCCTCTCCACATTTCTGTCATGGTCAGAGACTTTTCCATCAAACGGGTCTTAATAGATAATGGCTCAGCCCTAAACTTGTGTACTTTGAAATTCATTCAGCAGACTGGGTTCACCCAGGCTGATATAGCACATGAAGTAATTACTATCAAAGCCTATGACAACTTGGAGCATACCTCTAAAGGTACCATTACTTTTCCTATTCAGCTAGGCCCAGCAACACAAGATACCATTTGTCATGTTGTTGATCTTGACCTACCATTCAATATCCTCCTCGACTAACCATGGATTCATTCCATCAAAGTTGTACCATCCACGTACCATCAGTGCATCAAATTTACACATCAAGGCACTGAGGTTACCATCCATGCTGATCCCCAACCCTTCGCATACTGTTGTGCAATGGAAGCATCATTCCCTCACTCCACTCATTGTCCTAGAACTGACATTGGTACTTCTATTGCTAGCTCATCCCAATCCCATTGCGATCCAGAAACCATTCTCACCTCCACCCTCTCTTCCATCAAGATCAATAACCAGGGCTATGGTGAATATAGCCTACATGATGCATTTGTTGTAGGGGCCCTCCCACGTGATCCACATACTCAAGGGCACCTGAGTCACCAAAGCAAGCCTATTGAAGAGCATCATGAAATCAAGAGAATGGGACCTATGACTTTTGAATCCCATGGCACATTAAACAGTCAAGAAATGGATCCTGACATTAATAGGTGGTTGTACAAAGATCCCCCACCACCTGACACTCAACTCCTTGGCTACTTCAAAGATAAATACCCACAATTGCACAAGTACACTACTAAGCAATGGAAATACCAAGGTGGTGGTCTAGGACCACAAGAAGGTGGAAGCAAAGACCCAATTATAGCATCCAAAAACCCACAACATCGGGGTCTTGGCTTTAATACCCCTCACCTACATATACAAGAGCCCAATACCGCAACTGGGGGCACCAACATGACTAGTGTTCCCCTCTTGAATAGCCAGGACAACCTCATAGAAATTGAAGATATCCCTGAAGAGAAAGAAATTAGATCCTATGATGATATCTTTGATGATGACACCCTCCTAGGGACTTTTTTCCTCCAATAACTTGCCATCAATCTCATAGAACTTCCCCTCATTCACACATCAATAACCAAGCATTTCACACATCGATGAGTTCCAAAGCACGGAAGCACTCCTAGAATTCATGGGGGCATCAGGCCCACAATCAGTTCACAATTCAGAGTCAATTCACATCTATAAGCTTGACCCAGAAGGATACTTTGGGGAGGAGGCAAGCTTTAGGTACAAAAGAGAAATAGAAAAATTAAAACATGAGTCTTTATGTGAAAACCCTTCTGGGGCACATTCTGATTCCAAAATAGTAAAAATAAAGAGCGTATCTTCTAGTGAAAACTTGGCAATTCAAGTGCTAGAAGATGAAGACTTGCCTCTTCCTCCCATCCAGGATTATAGACCAGAGCAGTCACCTATCATCATAGAAGAAACCAAGCCAATCAACTTGGGTACAGAGGAATGTCCAAGGATCACCTACATTGCGGCCAACATGACAGAAGGTGAAGAAATGGCTTTGATTGCGCTCCTTAGAGAATCAATCATAAAATTTTGCATGGTCATATGCACACATGCTTGGGCTTGATCCTAATCTTGTCATCCATCATCAAGTGGTGGATCCTAATGTTAAGCTAGTAAAGCAGAAGCTGAGAAAAATGCATCCAAAAGTTGCCTTATTAGTCAAAGTAGAGCTTGAAAAACTCCTCCAAGCCAAGATTATCAGAGCTATAGATTACTCCAATTGGATCTCTAACATGGTGCCTATCACAAAGCCTTCAAGCGACATCAGAATATGCACAAATTTCAGGGACCTAAACAAGGCATGTCCTAAAGATGATTTCCCACTACCAAATATAGACATGATTGTAGATCTTACAATAGGTCATGAAATGCTGTCACTAATGGATGGCTTTTCAGGCTATAATCAGATTCATATAGCAGAAGTAGATCAACATAAAATGGCATTCACAACTCCATGGGGTACCTTCTGCTACAACATGATGCCATTTGGGCTAAAGAATGCCAGAGCCACATATCAGAGAGCGATGATAGTAATCTTCCATGACATACTCCACAAGATCTTAGAAGACTATGTGGATGATATTCTTGCTAAATCAAAGACACGCCATGAACACCTTGACATTCTTGAGAGTGTGTTTGATCACCTACAGCACTATGGGTTAAAGCTCAATCCAAAGAAATGTGTCTTTGGTGTTACATTTGGAAAGCTTCTAGGTTTCATAGTATTACGATGAGGCATAGAGATCGACCCCAAGAAGGTGAAAGCAATAATAGAAATGCCTCCACCAAGAACACTCAAACAGCTCAGAAGCCAAAAAGGAAAGCTTCAATCAATGCATCAATTCATTTCTCAACTAGCAGACAAGTGCCAACCTTTTACACATCTCTTATGCAAAGACACAAGCTTCAAATGGGATTCCATATGTCAGAGAAGCTTTGATAAACTCAAGGAGTATCTAACCAACTCTCCAATCCTAGTACCACCAGTTCTAGGATGCCCTCTCATACTCTACATCTCAACAACCACTACAGCACTAGGGGCACTCTTAGCTCAGCATGATGATGAAAAAAAATATAGCCATCTATTACATCAGTTGAACTCTTGTCGACTATGAGCTTAATTACTCACCTATGGAAAAAGCATGCCTCACAGTGGTCTTTGCCACTCAAAATATTAGACACTACATGCTCAGTCACACAATCAGGCTCATTTCAAAAGTAGATCCCCTCAAATATCTATTATCAAGGACAACTCTCACAGGCCATATGGAAAAATGGGTCATGTTACTTAGCGAGTTTGATATCCAGTACATAGATCGGAAAGCAATCAAAGGGAAAGTCATTACCGATCAGCTAGTAGAGGCACCATTGGTGGATGCTTATCCCCTAATTATGGAATTCCCTGATGAACACTTATGTATGATCAAAGTACAACCCATGTGGAAGCTATAATTTGATGGCTCCTACACATTACATGGATCAGGGGCCAAAATCCTATTTGTCACACCTCAAGGTGACTACATCCCAAAATCATTAAAGTTGGGATTTTCATGTACCAATAACATTGCAGAATATGAGGCACTCATCTCAGGTCTCAAAATAGCCATTCAGTGGAATATCACAGAACTGCAAGTTTTTGGAGATTCACAGTTGATTATCAAGCAAGTCCTAGATGAATATCAGACGAAGGATGACAAGCTGCTACCCTACAAAGAACTAGTGGATAGATTGAAAGAACATTTCTTGAATCAACAATTCACACAGATACCCAGACTTCAGAACAAAGTAGTAGATGCAATGGCAACTATTGGATCTTTGTTAGAAATCCCTCGTGACACATCATAATATGAATTCCTAGTCGAGTAGCTACATACACCAACTTATGAGAATGCTGATGTAGAAATGGTGTGTGTCTTGGTTGGTCCTCAGTCCCCATGGTACCATGACACATGCATATCTAAAGAATGGTATCATATCTCCCCATCTCACCAATAACCAATGCCAAAACCTTATTCATAGAGCTTCCTGCTACACTCTTGTAGCCAACACCCTTTATTATTGAGGGTATCACAATATCCTCTCTAGGTTTTTAGATTCAAATGAGGTCATCATGGCTTTATAAGAGGTCCACGCTAGAATTTGTGGTGCCCACAGGAGTGGCATGGTTCTAGCTAAGCAGTTTCTTTGAGTTGGGTATTATTGGCCAACCATGGAACATGATGCTTGTGAGTTTGTTAGAAAATGTTTACCATGTCAATAGCATGCAAATTTGATTCATGCACCAGCACAAGACTTGCAACTCATTGTGCCACCTTGGCCATTTTCATGTTGGGGCTTTGACCTTGTCAGCTTAATCACTCCCCTTTCCTCAGATGGACACAAGTACATAATAACTACCATAGAGTACTTCACCAAATGGGTTGAAGTGATTCTGCTCACCCTAACTACTGGCATTCAAATATCCAAGTTCATCCTTTACCACATCATTTGTCACTTTGGCATACTATCTACCATCTTCACAGACCATGGCACACCTTTTGAAAACTAGCATGTGGATGATCTATGTGCCAGACTCCACATCCATCACCATTTCTCTAGTCCATATTTCCCTCAAGGAAATGGCTAGGCTGAGGCAACCAACAAAACTATCTTGAAAATCCTCAAGAAGGTTGTCAATGATTAAAGTTGTGACTGGCACCTCCAAATCAATCCCATCCTTTGGGCCTACCATACTTCTTATCGCACTCCCATAGACACCACCCCATATTCCCTTGTATATGGTGCTGAAGTCATTTTGCCAATCAAAGTCCAGCTCCCATCATTGCGAGTCTCCATGAAGAACTACACCACTGATGAAGACTATCGTGTGGCCCGTCTCACATAGCTAGACCTATTAGATGAAAAAAGATAGCAAGCATATGATCACCTGGTTGCATACCAGAATCAACTCAAAAAGAGTTATAATAAGAAGGTCCATCCTAGACAGTTCCAGGTCAGTGACATGGTTCTCCAAGAAAATTAAAAAGTCCAAGCAAACAGAGAAAAGAAAGGCAAGTTTGAGCCTACTTGGCTGGGCCCCTATATTGTCACAGCATGCTTCAGCTTCGGAGCTTATCAACTATCTACACCAGAAGGTGAGCCTTTGAATGATCCAATCAACATCATACCTCTGAAGAGGTTCTATACCTGAACCAGATCCTACATATTCAGAAAATCCATAAAAATTGGAAAAAGAAGAAAAATTAAAAAAATTAAAAAAAAAAAGAAAAAAGAAAAAGAAAAACAATCATCCAATGGTGAAAACTTGGCAATTCAAGAGCCTTGGACAAGTATGTTGGTGAAAACTTGGCAAACAGGAACCATACATAGTGGACCAAGTCATTATCTATCAAACTCCCATCCCCCCATCCCAACATCTCAGCCCTTTTTCTACCATCCCCATCCCCATCCACCATCCCCCAACATTCCTCTTTTTCATAATCCTCCAACAAATCTGCAATCCTACCTGCACATATCTTGTACCATATCCTGTATATCTTGTATAGCGCCATCCTTCTTGTACCATATCCTGTATAGTGAGATTTTCCTATCCCCAATCCTGAGCTTCTGTACATATCTGTTGTATCTCTTTTCCCATCCATTGTGCACATCCTCGTGTCTTGTTGTACATAGTCCTCATCAGTCCTGCAACAGCATTTGATCAAAACACTTTGTCCTACCCAGCCTTGTACTTCACCAACATCAATTGTCGACTATTTTTTATCACTGTGATTATTCTTTGACTTCATCATTTGCCAGTGAACAACAACACTCATTCTCCCATCAAACAGTGGGTCCTTGAGGATATATCCTTCCTCCTGTCAGATCCAATCTTCCACCAATCACACCCAGTCTATGTCGATGCATCCTTCCACACGTTCAGACCAATCTTCTCACCATTAATCAAATCTATCACATCACATCTCTCTCCTTGGAAAAGGATATCTTTTTGGAGTTCTCATTTTGGTCTTGGCTTTTGTCCTTTGGATCCTGTTAATCTTTTACAGCTGCTCGTTATTCTCTATTCAAAGTCACCATGATCCTTTATATCATGGTGCACTGCGAATGAGGACAATTTGGGGCCAGGTCTTTTGATCTTTTGATTCTTCCTGTGAGTCAATCAGATGTGACCCTTGCACGGTTCACATGTGATCTTCTGGGTTACATGGTGCACTTGGGAAATATCATTTTTTTGTGGTTTCTCCCACATCGTTTCCACCATGCTTCCTCTTAGGTTCATGCGTGATGCTGGGGCAACCCTGCGTGTCTTTTTAGCGTCAGTCTTATGCAATACTGGTGACAAGGCCTCATGATCCTAGTATCCTTGGTAGGTCTCTAGCATTGCTATATCAAACTAGGTTGTGCTCTCCACATTTGCACTTGGAGCTTCCCCCAATCCCCTGCATTTGCATCATCTAGATTAATCTTGCATCTTGCATTTTCATATAGCTGCATGTTGCATTATGCATTCCATCTCATCTTGCATTCACCCATCTTTGCTCTTGGAAGCTTGGTTATTTATCCTTCCTTCTTCCTTTCTTCTTTCTTCATGTTTCCTTTCAAGAAAATTCTACAAAGTTTCCTATTTGCATTGTTTTCTCGAGGGGGCACAACCCCTTATTCCTCTAAATTCTAGCCTTCGGCATCTTATTTTCTTGTCTTTGACGCCATGCCACTTGCGGCATTGCATCAAAGAGGGGCAAAATGTAGACACCTAAAAATCCTTTAAAAAATAAAGTATTTTTATTTTCGAAAAAATCTCTGATGACATCATCATTTATTAATTAATTAATTATTTAATTAATTATTTAATTAATTTATTTATTTTTATGTCATTAAATCCCTTTATCTTAATTAAAAATATTTAATTAAGAAATCCCTCCCAAAAATGTTTAAATCTCATTTAAACATTATTTCCCTATTTATTAATTATTTAATTAATAAATTAACCAAAAAACCTTAAAATAAATAAAAAATTTATTTTAATCCTAAACCTTGGAAATATCTTAGAGATCCTAAACCTCTTCTAAAAATTTCTAATCTCACTTTAATTTTAATTAAAGGGTGATTCCACCATTTCCTAAGCCTAATCCCAACTCAAAAACATTTATTAATTATTTAATTAATAAATTGACCCCAAAAATCTTAAAATAAATTATTTATTTATTTTTTGCCCAAAACCTTGCCAAATTCCTAAAGACCACTAACTTCTTCTAGAACTTTCCTAATCCTTCCCTAAACCCATTTAGGGGAAATTACCTACTTTCCCTAAGCAAATCTAAGTCTCCTTTGACTCCTAGTCAAACCCTACCCCTAATGAGCCTCAAACTCATTAAAGCCTTTGGGATAAATAAAACTTTATTTATTTCTTAAATTCCATATTTATCCCTAGAAAAGCCTAGACTTTTCTAGAAAGTCTTTATCCTCATCCAAATCCTAGACTCTTCTAGAAAGTCTTCATCCTTATCCCCTTGACTCAAACTCTAACCTTACCCCAAACTCTAACCTATCCACCTAACCCAACCCTTTCCAAAATCTTATAAATACTCCTCATTTCTAAGAGCAAAATACCCATTCACCTTTTATTTAAAGCAATGTTATAATGCTAGAATAGCTCTAAATCATTTAGCTTTCATACTAATTGTTAATTTTAATCATTTTCAAGCATTTTTAGCTCACATATTAGCATAGAACTAATGGATTAACTTAGTTTAATTCTTTTTTATGCATCATTCTCGCATCTATTTTGGGTTCTAAAATCTACTTAATCATACTAGTTGCATAAATCTTGAGTTCTTGAAGCCTTAGGGGCAATTTTGGGTGTTCTACCCAATATTGTGCCATTTTTTAGGTGTTCATGAATCTCAATCCATCTTAGCATGCATTAGAATATGCTCCAAGTGCTTAGAGAGCACACCCACATCCCCTTAAGCAAGAGCAAATCAAACAGTGCTTGGGTGCACCTGTTTTAGCTCAATTTGAGGTGGCTTAGCTTAGAGTTTCCTTGTTTTGGATTGATTTCAAGTTAGATTAAAATCTTAATGTTTGATTGATTTGAGCCTTTCAAAACAGATACAGGTATCCTCAAAAGCCTTGTCTACAAAAGCACTATCTAAGTTCAAAGAATTCAAAGCTTTAGTAGAAAATCAAACAGTGAAAAAAATCAAAATACTAAGATCAGATAATGGGGGTGAATGCACAACTGAAATCTTTAAATAATTTTACAATTCTACCAGAATTAAGAGGGAGTATACTATGCCATATAATCATCAACAAAATAGAGTAGCAGAAAGAAAGAACAGAATGATAATAGAAGTAGCTAAAGCCATGATGCATGACCAAAACATCCATGTCTCATTTTGGGTAGAAGCTTGAAATACTACAGTATATATATAAAATAGATGTCCACACTCTAGTCTAAAAGATATAGCTCCTGAAGAATCTTTCACTGGAAACAAATCGGACTTAAGTCATCTCAGAATATTTGGATGCCCAATTTATATTCATGTTCCAAAAGAAAAGAGGACCAACCTGATGGAATATGGATGAAGTGACTGAGAGGGGGGGGGGGGTGAATCAGTCAACCATAAAAACACTTCACAATTAATTCTTTGCAGATCCCTTAATATATCTTAACAATGTTGTCTATTTTAGCACTCGGTAAATAGATTGCAGTAACTTTGAAGATGCAGAAAGTATTAGCAATATTATCTTTAGATATTCATCAGTGCATGTAAATGATTGAGGAAGCAATTAAGAACACAAGAGACACAAGATTTAACGTGGAAACCCAATATGGGAAAAACCACCAATGTATCTAGATACTGATTTTCACTTTTCTAAAGTGATGCCCGGTTAGAAGCCAACCCGGTAAAAGGTTACAAAACACACTGTTAGGTGTGACCTTGTTAGAGGATTTAAAAACACCCTGCTAGGAGTGGCCTGGTAAGAGGTCTTGAAAACAATTCAATAGAATTGTCACCTTGTTAGAGGATTTAAATTATGGCTGTTAAACCAACTCGGTTAAGAGATTTAGAATTCACTGTTACAATGATAAGAAGGTAACAATGAAAAAGTGACCTGTATAATAATGCAACTGTCTTGCTGATTACAGATCTCTGTTCTGCATAAGTCTGATCCTCTCTGATCGAATAAATCTCTGCTGCTCCTCAAGGATATCTGAACATCCTTCACAGATTCGCATATATCTTCCCTTCTTTTCTTCGATAAATCTTCTGCTGCTCCTCAAGGATATCTGAACATCCTTCACAGATTCGCATATATCTTCCCTTCTTTTCTTCGATAAATCTTCTGCTGCTCCTCAAGGATATCTGAACATCCTTCACAGATTTGCATATATCTTCCCTTCTTTTCTTCGATAAATCTTCTGCTGTATTATTTTGCTTTTCACATTTGACCTTTTATTTATATGATTTTGGATTAGTCAAATCGACACTATTTTGTATAACAGTTGGCTGAATTAAGTAAACTCTATTTGCAAAAATCCTTCAAGGGCCGACAGTGCTCGGTGACCATATCTTTTTATAATTTTTCGGAGACCGAGGGAACTCGGTAAACACCAACAATCCTTTACCTTTGATAACCGACTGAACTCGGTAAATACTAACTTTCCTCGATGACCGACTAAACTCGGTAAACACTAAACTTTCTTTGGCAACCGAGTGAACTCGGTAAACACTAAACTTTCTTCGGCAACCGAGTGAACTCGGTAAACACTAAACTTTCTTCGGCAACCGAGTGAACTCGGTAAACACTAAACTTTCTTCGATAACCGAGTGGACTCGGTAAGCATTAATATCCCTGTCTGGCAGACCGACTGAGCTCGGTAGAAACAGATTGCTGCGGACTATGACATTGTGTGACATCAAGGACAATACATAATTGAGTAGCAATTTCCTTCAGACAATTGTTTCCAACAATCTCCCTCTTTGGCATTGATGGCAACACAATATGTCATATCATAAGAAATTTGAAAGAGTTAGCTTGGTTTGGATTCAAATCTCCCTCTATCAGCAAACTTCCTGTATCCTGAAAATTCTTCCTTCAAACTATTTTAAAAAATTTCTTGAAGTAATAGCAAAGACATAGCAAACACTCCCTCTTTGACAACACATGCCAAAGACAATTCACATATTACCGGTGAAAATTAATGTACCTCAAGTACTGATTCATATGCAATGATTCCTTTAATATGCTGCATCAACAGGTTGATTTTCAATCATGTTCTGGTTGATGCATCACTAAAACTGTATTTAGTGAGCCTCGGATAGGGGAATGACCCCTAACTTACCTCTTAGATACACGAATGCATCCTTAGGTAATGGTTTGGTAAAAATGTCTGCAATCTGTTCTTTTGTATGAATATATTCTAATCTGATTTCCTTGTCCTGCACCAATTCTCTGACAAAGTGATATTTAATAGCAATGTGCTTGGTTTTGGAATGCATCACTGGATTTTTAGAAATGTTTATTGCACTGGTATTGTCACAAAATATAACAAATGGTTCTTTGATTTCAACCTTCATACCTTCTAATAGCTGTTTAAACCAAACAATATTTGAACAGTTTACTGCAGCAGCAACATATTCTGCTTCGGCTGTGGATTGAGATGTACAATTCTGCTTTTTACTAGTCCAGGATACCAGTGTTTTTCCAAGAAAAAATGCTCCACCACTTGTGCTTTTTCTGTCATCAATGTTTCCTGCCCAATCAGCATTAGTAAACACTTTCAAGTCTAGATTGCCTCCAAATTTATACCACAAACCATACTCTTCAGTTCCTCTTAAGTATCTTAAGATTCTTTTGATTGCCATCATGTGATTTTCCTTAGGTTTTGCTGAGAATCTAGCTACTATACCGACTGCTAAGGCAATATCAGGTCTTGTATGTACCACATACTACAATTTTCCAATCATAGATCAGTATAGGGTCTGATCAACTTCTTTTGAATCATCATTTTTGGTAAGTTTCAGTCCAGTACACATGGGTGTACCAACTGGTTTTGAATCTTCCATTCCAAACTTCTTAAGTATCTCCTTAATGTATTTGGATTGAGTAATGTATATACCATTCTTGCTTTGCTTAATTTGAAGACCAACAAAGAATTTTATTAAACCAAACATAGACATTTAAAATTCTCTGTTCATTTGTTCTGAAAATTCTTTGCACTGATCCTCGTTCCTTGTAAATATAGTATCATCCACAAATATTTCTGCCAATACAATTTTGTCATCCGGTCCTTCTTTAATATACAGATTGCTGTTATCATTAGCTCTTTTGAAATTAATCTGGATCAAATAGTTATGGAGTCTTTCATACCATGCTCTAGGAGCTTGTTTTAAACCATACAATGCTTTGTGTAACCTGCAGACCATGTCCCTTTTGTCTGGATCAACAAAACCTTCAGGTTGTTCAATGTAGACTTCTTCATCAAGAATTCCATTGAGAAATGCAGATTTTATATCCATCTGATATACCTTAAATCCTTTGTGTGCTGCATAAGCAAGTAGAGTTCTTACACCTTCTAATCTTGCAACAGGAGAAAAAGTTTCTCCATAATCTATACCTTCTTCTTGAGAATAACCTTTACATACCAGTCTAGCTTTGTTTCTAGATACTTGACCATCTTCATTCAGTTTATTTCTGAATACCCATTTTGTTCCAATTACATTCTTATCTTTAGGTCTAGGTACAAGAGTCCAAGTTTTGTTCTTTTGTATTTGTTCTAATTCTTCATTCATTGCTTCAATCCAACTTTCATTCTCTAATGCATCTTTGATATTTCTAGGTTCAAAATCAGTAAGTAGACATGTACCTTTTAGCTTGCTTCTTGTCATAGTACCATCTGATTTGTTTCCAATGATTTGATCTGGTGTATGATGTCTTCTAACATATTTGGCTAGTATAGGTTCCTTGCCTTTTGAATGATTCATGCTGTTGTCTTCTAGGATCTCTTCTTCAGGTTGCTCGGGCTCGGTAGATATTTGCTCGGTAGCTTCAGGCTGAGACTCAGTCTGAATTTCTTCCTGTGACTCGGTTTGAACTTCTTCCTGTGACTCGGTTTGAACTTCTTCCTGTGACTCGATAACTGTGCTCGGCTCGGTAGATATAGCTTCCTTATTGATAGTTGTGTCTGTCAATGTTTTAGGTTCAATGTAAATGAATCTTTTGTAGTTTTTAGGTTCCCTTTTTCTTTCTTCCTCAGTCTTTTCTGCAAACTCATCAAATTTCACATGTATACTTTCTATGACTTTGTGAGTAGATAAGTTCAGACATTTGTATGCCTTGCTTTTGCTAGAATATCCTAGGAATATTCCTTCATCACTTTTCACATCAAATTTATTTCTTCTGGATTCTTTTAAGATATAACACTTGCTGCCAAATATTTTCATGTAACTTACATTAGGTTTATAGCCATACCATAATTCATAAGGAGTTTTGAATGTGTCTTTCTTCAGTTGTACTCGGTTCAAGGTATGAACTGCAATGCTGATAGCTTCCTTCCAGTACTTTATAGCGATGTTCTTTTCTATCATTAGAGTCCTTGCACAATCCATAATAGATCTGTTTCTTCTTTCTGCTATTCCATTCTGCTCAGGAGTTCTAGGAGCTGATACCTGCCTTTTGATTCCTCTTTCAATGCAGAAGTTGTTAAAATCATGGGAGATGAATTCACCACCTCTGTCTGATCTTAAGCATTTCAATCTTTTCCCTATTTCTTTTTCTACTCTTGCTAAGTACCATTTGAACTTTTCAAATGCCTCTGATTTTTCTCTTAAATACATAACAGTCATCATTCTAGAATAATCATCAACGAAAAGAATAAAGAATTTATCTCCAGTATAGCTTTGTATTCCAATAGGTCCACATAAATCAGTATGCACAATTTCCAAAATTTCTTTAGACTGATAGTTCTTACTCTTGAAACTAGTTTTACTCATTTTGCCAATCTGACAATTCTTACATAGACCAGTGTCAGGTTTCTTCAAAGTAGGAATGCCTCTAACCTTCTTGAATTTGCTTATTTTTATCATGTTATCAAAATTCACATGACATAACCTTTTGTGCCATAGCCAACTTTCTTCTATTTGAGCAATAAAGCATGAATATTCATTGAGATCAAGATAAAATAGGTTACCTTTTGTTTGTTTGCCTGATCCAATGAGTTTTCCTTTTCCATCCAGCAGTCTTGCTTGACCATTCATGAATTCAACCTTGAAACCAGTGTTGATTAGCTGTGCTACACTTAGAAGATTATGTTTTAGTCCTTCAACCCAGTAAGCATTATCACATATGAGTTCTTTGGTTAATGAGATTCTTCCTTTTCCTTTTATACAACAAGGTTCATTGTTTCCAAATCTTACATTGCCATTGTCACAGTCTTCTAGATATTCAAATTTTGTCTTGTCACCAGTCATGTGGTGTGAACATCCGCTGTCTATTATCCATATATCATCTTTTCTTATATGAGAAATAAGTGCTATCTTATCTTCATCATCATCAGATTCATCTTTTATAGAAATAAAGACAATTTCTTCTTCACTATCATCAGAATCTTTAGCCATAAAACATGATTTCTTACCTTTATCCTTGTATGATTTGAAATTCTTTTTGCCATAGTACTTGTGACTTCTCTTTTCTTCCTTGGCTTGCTTGTTTGGGCACCTAGCTGCAATATGTCCAATTTCTTCACATGAAAAATAGATTAAAGGAGTTTTACCTTTATACTTACCTTTCCCTCTAGAGTACTTCTTTGCAAGTAATGCTTCTACAATTTCAAGATCACTATCAGAACTTTCTTCTGATTCTTCTTCACTGTCTGTCTGAACTTCTTTAATTTTCTTGTTCTTCTTTAGTGAAACCTTGGCCTCAAATGCTGATTCAATATTTTTGGAACTAGGAACATAGTTGTCATAGTTGTCTAATTCAAAAGCTGTCAATCTTCCAACTAGAGCATCCAAGGTTATACTGTGGTTTGCTTCACATCTTCTTTCTTGAATAGCAGATACTCTTATTTCATAGATAGGGAGTAGTGTTCTGAGTACCTTACTTATAATAGTCTCATCTGAGATTGTTCCTCTAGAAGCTCTAATTGCACTTACACTTGCTTTGATTCTTTCAACATATTTTGCAATGTTTTCATCTTCCTTCATATTCATCTTGTCAAACTGTCCTCTTAGGCTTTTTGCTTTGGCTCTCTTCACATTTGCATCACCACCATATATTTTCTTCAGTGCCACCCACATTTCATATGCAGTAGTGCAGTCTTTAATATCATCAAATTCTTCATAGCTGAGAGCAGATGCAATGTCTATCATCATGGTGTTGTGAGTCTTTTTATCTGCAATGTCTTCAACAGTTAATGCGCCATTAGGAATTGTATACTCTTCATCAATGTATTTGCATCCCGAATCACCAATGGAAGCCAGATGAAGTCACATGAGACCTTGCCATGCTGAAAAGTTATCTCTGTTAAGCTTTGGAATTTCCCTCTTGTAAGACATCCTGATCTTTAGCTTAGGTCTTTGAAACCCTTCCTGCAAGCAACAAAAGCTCTGATACCAATTGATGGAATATGGATGAAGTGACTGAGAGGGGGGGGGTGAATCAATCAACCATAAAAACACTTCACAATTAATTCTTTGCAGATCCCTTAATATATCTTAACAATGTTGTCTATTTTAGCACTCGGTAAATAGATTGCAGTAACTTTGAAGATGCAGAAAGTATTAGCAATATTATCTTTAGATATTCATCAGTGCATGTAAATGATTGAGGAAGCAATTAAGAACACAAGAGACACAAGATTTAACGTGGAAACCCAATATGGGAAAAACCACCAATGTATCTAGATACTGATTTTCACTTTTCTGAAGTGATGCCCGGTTAGAAGCCAACCTGGTAAAAGGTTACAAAACACACTGTTAGGTGTGACCTTGTTAGAGGATTTAAAAACACCCTGCTAGGAGTGGCCTGGTAAGAGGTCTTGAAAACAATTCAATGGAATTGTCACCTTGTTAGAGGATTTAAATTATGGCTGTTAAACCAACTCGGTTAAGAGATTTAGAATTCACTGTTACAATGATAAGAAGGTAACAATGAAAAAGTGACCTGTATAATAATGCAACTGTCTTGCTGATTACAGATCTCTGTTCTGCATAAGTCTGATCCTCTCTGATCGAATAAATCTCTGCTGCTCCTCAAGGATATCTGAACATCCTTCACAGATTCGCATATATCTTCCCTTCTTTTCTTCGACAAATCTTCTGCTGCTCCTCAAGGATATCTGAACATCCTTCACAGATTCGCATATATCTTCCCTTCTTTTCTTCGATAAATCTTCTGCTGCTCCTCAAGGATATCTGAACATCCTTCACAGATTCGCATATATCTTCCCTTCTTTTCTTCGATAAATCTTCTGCTGTATTATTTTGCTTTTCACATTTGACCTTTTATTTATATGATTTTGGATTAGTCAAATCGACACTATTTAGTATAACAGTCAGCTGAATTAAGTAAACTCTATTTGCAAAAATCCTTCAAGGGCCGACAGTGCTCGGTGACCATATCTTTTTATAATTTTTCGGAGACCGAGGGAACTCGATAAACACCAACAATCCTTTACCTTTGATAACCGACTGAACTCGGTAAATACTAACTTTCCTCGATGACCGACTGAACTTGGTAAACACTAAACTTTCTTCGGCAACCGAGTGAACTCGGTAAACACTAAACTTTCTTCGGCAACCGAGTGAACTCGGTAAACACTAAACTTTCTTCGGCAACCGAGTGAACTCGGTAAACACTAAACTTTCTTCGATAACCGAGTGGACTCGGTAAGCATTAATATCCCTGTCTGGCAAACCGACCGAGCTCGGTAGAAGCAGATTGCTGCGGACTATGACATTGTGTGACATCAAGGACAATACATAATTGAGTAGCAATTTCCTTCAGACAATTGTTTCCAACACAACCTAGAACCATTTGGAAAAAGAGGTATTCTAGTGGGCTATAGTGAAAACTGCAAAGGATATCGCATATACATTCCAGGATAAAGGTCAGTTGAAATAAGCACAGATGTAAAATTTGATGAAAGCATTACATGCGAAGATTCTGAAGATAATCAAAACTTAGAATCAAAAGAAGAACCCTCTACTGAAATTGATAGGGAGAATATCTTAGAAGAACTTGAACCTCCAAATCTAAATGATGAAGATGTCTATAACAAGAAAAGACCACTATGGGAAAGGAAAATGCTGGAAGAAAACAATGTGGAACCAGATGAAATGTTCAAAGAAAATAAAAGAACTAAAACACAAAAATGTTATGCAGCATTGTTAATAGAGCTTACAAATCAAGAACCAACTGATGCTAAGGAAGCCTTAGCAAGTCAAGCCTGGAAAGATGCCATGATTGAAGAGTATCAATCCATAATAAAAAATGATGTTTGAGATGTAGTACCTAGACCTAAAGTCAAATTAGTTGTTTCTTCTAAATGGTTGTTCAAAATCAAATATGCACCTGATGGCAGCATTGAAAAACATAAAGCTCAGTTTGTTGCAAGGGGATTCTCCCAGAAAGCTAGAATTGACTACGAAGAAACATTTGCACCAGTAGCTAGATATACTTTAGTAAGAACCATCATTGCAATTGCAGCTTCTAAAAGATGGAAAATACATCAGATGGATGTCAAGAAAACCTTCATGAATGGTTCAATAGAAGAAGTATATATAGAACAACCAGAGGGGTTCACTACACATGATAGATCACATTATGTCTGCAAACTTAAAAGGGCTCTCTATGGACTAAAACAAGCCCCTAGAGCTTGGTATGCAAGAATAGACAGCTATTTAGCTAAACTAGGATACTCCAAGAATGAGGCAGATCCATTTATTTCAAAATTTCTAAAGGTGATATGATCATATTGATTCTTTATGTTGATGATCTTTTGATAACAGGTGAAGATCATCTGATTGCTAAATGCAAACAAGACCTTGCTGCTGAATTTTATATGAAGGACTTGGGTCTTCTACACTATTTTCTAGGGTTGGAAGTAAGTCAAAAGGAAAACTACATCTTTCTAAATCAAGAAAAGTACACCACTAATATCTTAACTAGATTTAGAATGATGGATTGTAAACCTTTAGCAACTCCTATGGAAACAAACTTAATCAAACTTAAAATGGAAATAGAAGGTTCAGAACCTGTAGATCCTACAATATACAGACAGATAGTTGGCTCTCTCATGCATCTTGTTAACACTCATCCTAATATTTGTTATGCAACTAATTTATTACGTCACTTTATGTGTGAACCTAAAAGGATACATTTAATGGCTGCAAAACATATCTTAAAATATTTACGAGGAACTATTGGACTTGGACTAAAATATGAAAATGTTGAGATTCAGCTACATGGATATACAGACTTCAATTGGGTCAGAAGTCCTACTGATCATAAAAATACTACTAGATGTTGTTTCAGTCTTGGGTCAGCCATGGTTTCTTGGTTCAGTAGGAAACAATAAGTAGTTGCTCAAAGCTCAACCAAAGTAGAATACATGGCAGCCACCATGGGAGCACGGGAAGTAGTATGGTTAAGGAAATTACTATTTGGCTTATTTGGAGAACCCTTGAAATCCACTACTATCCATTGTGATAATCAAAGTTGTATCAAATTATCAGTGAATCCTATCTTCCATAACCGATCTAAACACATTGAGATTCCATATCCTTATATAAGAGATATGGTAGATCAGAACATTATTAAGTTGATGTATATTAGCACTAAAGAACAAAATTCTGACATATTTACCAAGCCCCTTGCAAGAGTGAAGATAGAATACTTCAGGAGAAAACTTGGTATGATTAAATATAAATGAGAAAATTAGAACTAAGTTCTAATATTAATTGTAATTTATTTATAAATAAATAAAATATTACAATATTTAAATTGATGTTTTGAGAAGGTGATGATGTTCTATGTGTTAAGGTTACTATTTCAAGGTGATGATCTTGTTAATAGTTAACCAAGTGTCAAGAATGACTTTATCAAAGTTAATGATCTAGATTACGTCGGATATCTTGAACACTATGTTATTACTTGTTGTGTAATAACCATATCATGGTTAGACAATATTAAGTTGTTGGTTTCAAATTGTCATGATGTGTTATGGATTGTATAATTATTATGCTCATGGCTAGACAACATTGAGTTGTTGATTTTAAATTGTCATGACTAAGAGTTTGACTTAAATCTTCTTTTACTAAGAGGGAGTGTTGAAATATAGTTTCAATCAGATTTAATGTCTGATGGAATCACAATTAAATATAATTACATCAGTTATGTAATGCTCTACATTAGAATTACAATCAAATTATAATCTGGACTATAATGTTAATGCAGATCACTCTTAATAGTTAATTATGTTTATTGTTATTGAAACTCCTCCTATGCAGATTGATCTTGTCTAGAGATGACTAGTTAAGAGATGTTAAGTAAACTAATTATATTAGTTAGTAATTAATGGACATCATGAAGAGTCATGATCCTCCAAGTTGCTAACCCTTTGTATAATTTATATGCTTGATTGGAATGAGGAATCAATCAATCACAAATGCAATTGCATTCCTCAGTCCATCAACAACAGAAGATCATTCACTTACGTATTCATCCTATATTTCCTTAATGTACAGATGGAAGGAAAGATGGTTAAAGATGCACAAGAATCTTATGACCATGTAGCAAGATAGTATACTAGAATATCTACATGATTACATAGTGGTGCCATTTTATTTTGATCAAGTGAGATGACAATTCGATCTTGTACAAGGCACACCTAGGGAGGTTGTGATCTACTAGTGAGGGACTCAATGTCTACAGAGACTAGGAGCGATACCAAGACCTAATATATTTGATATTGAGATGATTGATTTGAAGGATGAGGAGATATGAGATATGGTCATACCAGGGACTATAAAGGTTGTGGAGACTATGGTAGAGTATATAAAATACTAGATCTTTTACAATGTGCACCCTATATTCCCTATGATTAGCCTAATGGAGATGTAGGAACAAGAGCCTAAGAGAATTGGAGAGTAGTAGGATAAGGAACAAGGTGAGGAGTAGGATTCACTGATGAGATCACTTGAGGATGTGAGAGGGAGAGCAATAAAGGAGGGGGGGGTACAAAGGACCCAACTACAAAGATGTGCTACTTGAGCACTATCACCATCACCACCTCATCCATGCACTAAGAGGCTATGCATATAGGAGAAAGGAGAGTGTTTCAAATTCATGCCCCTAGCTACATCACATGGCTCATCATCAATTTCTCCAACCACTATCGACCCTTGTTGTTAGGAGGGAGATCTTGGTAAGAAAATTACAATATACTTTATACATTTTGATTATAGATATATATATATATAGGGATACACTATAATATACATGATGATGTTACTATTTTTGGACTTTACTTTATGTTACTGTAGTTGGGAGTTATGGATGGCATGACTTTTTGGATCACATGGTGAGGGACATGGCCAAAAAAATATGTATTATTGAGTCTTCATAGATTACTCATGTATCACAATAGATTTTAGGGAGACATGAGGACCTATTATATCCTATGAAAGTTGAGGTATAAATTTACAAAGGAGTGAGAGAAGCATTGGTACCAAATAGAGAGACTAGAGAATGATCTTGTTGAGGTGAGGCAAGAGGCATTAGTATTGAAAGACATTGTACATGGATGGGTGATGTGGATAACTTCAATTAGCCATTCTCAATCTATTAAATACCATAGATTCTCATTTGTTCTCTAGTTGTTAACCCATCCAGGATTACATGGTTCTTCCAGTCATCATCCCATGGATGTGGATAATGTATATGTTTTGATTCACCACATTTTGTATAGTGGTGTTATATTGTATATAGTTAAATGCTATATGTATGGTAATGTTTTGGATATTTCCCATTATTATCTTATTTTAATACACAAATATAATGTGTTTCATTGCTTTGATTAAAATAACATTACTATGGTGATGAACTATGATTAAGTCTATAACCAATACAAATAATGATTAAATTGATACATGTGTGATTTAATTAAACACAATGATGCTTAAATAAATACTACTATTGATGATATAATGTACTCATGTAAAAGTTAAATATCTACATGATTTAGATAAGCAATATCTAAATGAAACATGGTATAATTAACATGGCACACTAAAGAGCACTAAATAATATGCTAACATAATGAAATGCAATCTCTAAATCTATGAATTTATTTTTTATAAATGGAATCCAAGACAAAAATAACTATTTTATCAATAATGAAGCAATTTATACTAAAAAAAGACTATCTAAGTACGTAACATAAAATGATCTAAATGAGTAAATACTTGAGCATACAATTTAGTAATAAAAAAGGGTAATGATAGAAAGAAAGAGAAAGGAGATAGAATTAAGCATACTATCTACCCAAATGCACAAAAATTATGGTATCTTTGAGTGACATACCTTCCATATCTACTATCTTGTAAGAACATGAACCATAAAATTTAATGACAATGTAAGGAACATGCCAATTTAGAATTACCTTTTCCTTTTCTTCAGGGAGAACATTCACATCGCATTGATTTTTATAGAGGAAAAAGTCACCCACCAAGAAAGTGTATTGAATAACTTTGTCATTACAACATTTTTGTAAAGTTTTCTAATATACTTGAATATTCTCAAGAGAATTAATGCATTGTTCATTAAACATGTAATGCTCCATAGAAAAAACCTGGACACGAGGACATAATACACAACAATACATGTAGGATAATTTTTTTTAAACTAAAATGCACTACATTAGTTTAAGAAATACTACATAATACAATTTTTATATAATAATAGAAAATAAGAGAATCAAGATTATACCTAATGTTGTGTTTGATTAAAAAATACTTATCATTGCATACCTAAGTTGTGCTTTCATGTTTCTTCAAAAAGTCCTTGTACCTATATCGTCACACATGTCTTCACAACTAGATGCATTCCATAAGAGTCATTAAACATTAAATACACGATCATAATAACTTTTCTTATTAACTTAACTAGAAAAAATATGGACAACAATAAATAAGTCCCATGGGGCCAAAATTAAGTCTTGGGGGCTCATCATTGATGGCCTTGCCTATGTCATGCAAAGATACATCATAGTTTGACTCTTGAATCTTGATCCATGTAGTATTAGTTCCCAAAATAAAGGGTACAAAAAGCATCATATGATTCTAAAAAAAAAATCATGTACACAACCCTTTCTAGGTTAGAGTCCCTAGAAATTTCTCTGTTGGATGTCACCCATTTATGGTGTGATAGAAATGATAGCCTAGCTAGTTGTGTTATAGGGAGTAGTTACACATAGATCATATCATAAGGTTCACAATAACCTAAACTATAATAAAAATGTACTGCAATATATTACCTTAAGTATGTTTTATATCATATGTCTTGCACTATATCAATGTAAAAGATTATTATGACTACTCCTTATATAGGTTAAAAGTAGTTTTAAGGAACATTGATCTAAGACCAACGAAACATCCTACACAAAGATGGAATTGTTGGCATTTGATGAAGGTGTTCAAGAGGCTTTTTTCATGGGATGAATGTTGGGGTGTTTTCACTACTACAAACAAAGTCTTTTAGGATGAATGAATTCATTAGACCAGTGGTAAAGATGACTACATAGGGAATTCTCTAAGTATCCAGTTCATTAGTGATAACACAATTAGTCATGGTGAATGCGATGTGTGGTGATGATATGAACAGATCTGGTGGTGCAATTAGAAAGGTAGGATCTATAGAATCATATTAGCCTAATTCTATGATCATTTAAGAAGATTCAAAGTACAAATGAAGATTTTGAGGAAACACTAGGGTTATCAGCTAGAATAGCCAACTGGTTTGACAAGATGATGAAATTGAGGTAGTGATTGGATTAAAGTTAATAATTATTTTATTTTTGAATTATATTATTGAGAGACGACCTTAAAGATCACAATTTCCTATGTTGGTATGATCTTCTATGAAATTTGGATAGATTTTGGAGGCCAACATCAGTAACACATTTTAGGGTTATTCTACCAACCTACAAGTGTATACATGTGATGAAATTGAAGAAAAAACATGATGGTTAGATGTTGCGATGATTTTGATAGTTGAAGGTGAAGTGCATATTATTATAACAATTATTTGAGAAGGGATGAAATGGATCTATCAGGAAGAGTGTGATACATTTAGATCAGTCTTATTGAGTTCATTCTCAAGGCAAGTTATAATAGGCTTGCAGTCAAAATCCTCTAATAAGGTTACTCCTAACAAGGTATGAAAGATCCTAATAGCTATAAAGTTTAACCCCTCTAACCAGGTGACTCTCAGAAGGAGTTATAAATCCCCTAAAAGGATAGTTCCTAACATGACTTTGTAATAGCTTCTAACTAGGCTATAGATACTCTTAATTGGGTATACCCTTAACATGGTTTTGTAATGCTCCTAACATGGTAGATCATATTGGTGCACTAGTGAGATTAGTGGGTGATAATTACCACCATGGCTTTCCCCTCTAACAAGGTTTTCCATGAAAAAATATTATTCTTTTTGTGTTGAATTCTTGTGGATGTTTTATGTGTTATACTTATATGTTATGTTTACTTTTGCATGTTGGTTAATCTACAAGTTTGGTAAAGGATTTTATAAATATGTGGTTGTACTAATTCAGCCCCCTCCCCTCTCAATGCCTTATTAAATTATCAATTGATATCAGAGATGTGTGCCCTTGAAGAAGCCTAACAATTAAGGAAAGATCCCTAAGGTAGATATGGAGGGTTTGAGATATCAAAGGCAACTTGCAGAGGCTAAAGAAGTCATTGAAATTATCAAGAATCAACTCAAGAAATCAAGATCTAAGGGACAAGAAATTTTTGAACAATTGAATGAAAGACAAGATCTCATCGAATGACTATCTGAACAAAGTGGAACATAGGAATTTGAAGGAGCCTTGGAATAATTTTTTTGGGAGAATGAGTAGTTGCATAAAGAAAAGATGAACATCAAAATAGATCTAGAGGATTTTTCAATTAGAATGGGTGAAGAAAAGGAAGCAAGAAAGGAATCAAAAGAAGAAAGGAAATTTGTAGAGGAAGCCCTAAAAGACAAGGTAGATGAGCTCTTCAAATTTGAACAAGAATTTTTTTTATTGCATGCACAACTAATTGATACAAATGAAGAGAATCAAGAATATTTAAGAGAGAATGAAAATATAAAGGAATAAAATCAGTAACTAAAAGGTGAGTCTAAGGTTGCAAATGATTTATTGAATAAATTCAATGAAAGTTATACAAAGCTTGATGAAAAATGGAAGAATTAGAAAATTAATGGAGAGAGCTATGGATTAGATTATACCAGTTATGAGGTTGTTGAATATTTGGGTACCAAGAAGACCATACAAGATGAAAAATATGCACCTAAGGTGAATCAAAGTAAATCTAGTAAGAAACCATACATACCATTTTGTTTCAATTGTCATAAGGTTGGGCATACTACTAATGTATGTAGGAGTATCAAATCTAGTGTTCCAAGTTTTAGATCTAATGCTATTTTGATCAAAGAAAACTTAACCTATTCATAACAAGCGTAGACATTCAAACATTATCCTAATAGAATATTCCTAACATATAGTAAAAACAATTTGCAAAGACACTCAGATTGAGCTTAAATGAGAGCACCTTGTCACCGTTTGATTTTCTCTCAATTTAGGGATGTGGGTGTTCTCTCAAAAAAATTGGAGCATGTCCCTAATGTAAATTAGGAAGGTTTTGGGTCAAATAGGGACCATGAGAACCCCATAGTGGCACAAAATTAGGTATAGAACACCTAATTTTCCCCTAGAGCCCCAAGGATCCTAATGAAGCTAAAATGCAAATTAAGCTAAAAATACTTATGCTAAGATTGATTTTAGGCCAAATTATGAATGTGATGTGATGAAATGCTATGAAAAATAGTGAAATAAACTAGGTTAATTCATTAATGCTAAGTTAAGATGTGAGTTAGAAAGCTTAGAAATGATATAAATCTAACAATTAGGATTTAAGCTAATATGATCTAGAAGTAAATTAGCACGATAAAAATGCATGAATGATATGAACTAAGATAATAATTTTCTCTTGGAAGGAGGATTATTTATAGGATTTTCCTAAGTGCTTGGGTTAGGAAGAGGAGTTACAGTCAAATTCAGGGTTTGGGGTAGAGTCTACGGTATGGTTAGGGGTAAGGTTAGATGGATGAGGGTTAAGGATTGCTCGCACATGTGTGAGAGACACTTGGGATGTGTTCTTAGGGAACCAAGGTGGAAGAAGGGCCATGGGCTTCATTATGAGGTTGTAAGATACTTAATGAGGGTGTAAGAGGTCATTAATGAGTCTGTAAGGCTCATTAATGAGGGGGGTTTGAACAAAAGTCAAAGGAGGGTGGTTTAGACTAAGAGGGTTAGGAATCACCCTCTAAGTAGGTTTAGGATGGGTTTAGGAAAGGTTAGATAGGTTTAGGGTTATATAGAAGATTCTTAGGGTTTTAGGCTTTAAATAAATATTTAATTTATTTAAGGATTGTGACATTATTTATTAAATAGTGATTTAATAAATAGGGTGAAAATCATTCAAATTTGATTTAAATGATTTTGGGAGGGATTCTTTAATTAAACATCTTTAATTAAAATAGGAGAAGGGATAATGACAATAAAAACTAATTAAATAATTAATAAATAGTAATGTCATTAGGAATTTTTACAAAATAAAATATTTTTATTTAGAAAAGGCATTTTAGGTGTCTAAATTTTGCCCCTCTTTGATGTGATGTTGTAAGTGGAGTGGTTTCAAAGATAAGAAAATAAGATGCCCTAGGCTAGAATGGAAGATAAGGGGTTGTGCCCTCTTGAGAAAATAAGGCAAAGAGGAAACTTTGTGGAATTTTCTTGAAAAGAACACATAAAGGAAGGGAAAGAAAGATGGGAAGGGGGGATAAATAGACATCCTTCTAAGAGAAAAGATGAATGAATGCAAGATGATGCGATATGAAGGATGAAGGATGAAGCTATTTTTGGAAACTGAATTGAAACAATTGTTGTATTGTCATTGATGTCAAACCTTAATTGGTAAGACTGTTGCTACTTAGGAAAGTGCTATATCTATTTGAGTGTTGCTAAGGGGCTAAGAAAGGTTGGTAACAAAATCACCTAGGGAAAGGTTGAGTTATCTTGATACTACAAAGTGTACTTGACTATGTTGCACTATCTTGTGAAAATGCATATTAGAAGTGGAGATCAGACTAGAGGTAATTTGTTCTATCTTGACCTATCTAAAGAGACATGTTTGATTGCACAACTGGATGATATTTGGTTATGGCATAAAAGGTTGTGTCATGTTAACTTTGACAATCTGGTAGAGATAAGTAAGAAGAAAAAGGTAAGAGGTCTACCTAGATTGAAGAAACCTGAGAATGTGATGTGCAAGGAATGCCAGTTAGGAAAAATGACAAAGTCAAGTTTCAAGAGAAAATCCTTTACTTTTGAAAACATTTTAGATTTGGTTCATACTGACCTTTGTGGACCTATGGGTGTACAAAGTTACTGTGGTGCTAGATACCTTAACTTATTTTTTGATGATCATACTAGGATGATGCATGTGATGTTTCTAAAAGAAAAATCTGAAGCTTTTCAATATTTTAAGTGGTATTTGGCTAAGGTTCAAAAGGAGACAGGTGGGAACCTAAAATGTCTTAGATTTGACCGAGGTGGAGAATTTACATCAAATGAATTTAATCTATTTTGCAATGATAGAGGAATTAAAAGACAGATGTCTACACCTAGAACACCTCCATAGAATGGTATAACAGAAAGGAGAAATAGATCTATCTTGGATTGTACAAAGACATTAATGATTGAAAAGAATGTGGCACAGAAATATTGGAAAGAATCTATAAGAACTGCTATCTACACTCTTAACCAAGTATAGATCAAGAAAGGTACAAATCTGACACCTTATGAATTATGGCATGGACATGCACCGAGTGTTAAATACTTTAGAATCTTTGGAAGTAAGTGTTATATATTAAAAGACACTAGGAATGGAAAGTTTGATGCTAAGAGTGATGAAGGCATATTCCTAGGGTACTCCACAAAAAGTAAAGCTTATAAGTGTTTGAACTCTAACACTAACAAAATTGTCGAAAGTGTAAATGTCAAAATTGATGAGTATGCAGAAAGAAATGAAGCTGATAGTAAAAGAGAGCCAGAAGATTATAGATCTTTTGTGTACATTGAGGAAGAAGAAGAGGCAAGTAACAAACTTGCACCTAATGTTGAGTCTCAGGTAAGAAATGTCGAGTGATAGATAGAAGCTACCAAGCGTTAGGAAAATAGTGCCGAGAGAGAACAAGAACATGCCAAGCTACAAGAAAATGCTATTGAATATCAGGAAGAGGTTGCTAAGCATTCTGAAGTTGAATCTGACAATCTTATTGAGGAACATGATGAAATAGAGGAGAGAATAGCTGAACCTATTTTGGAAAAATATGTGAGAAGACACCATAAGCCTAAACAGATAATTGGAGACAAAGATACTAGAATCCAAACCAGAAGTAAGACTAAGGATCCAACATGTTGACTATGTGAATTTGAACCGAAGACAACTAGAGAAGCATTGGAGAATGAAGACTGGATACAAGAAATGAATGAAGAAATTGACCAGATTGAGAAGAATGATACTTGGACTCTGGTGCTGAGACCTAAAAACAAGAATGTTATAGGAACAAAGTGGGTATTTCAAAATAAGATGAATGAAAATAGTGAAATCACTAGGAACAAAGCTAGGCTGGTATGCAAAGGCTATGCACAAGAAGAAGGAATAGATTATGGGGAGACATTTGCCCCTATAGCTAGATTGGAAGGAGTAAGAACTCTTCTTGCATATGCTACTTATAAAGATTTCAAGGTATATCAAATGGATGTCAAGTCTACATTTTTGAATGGTATACTAGAAGAAGAAGTTTATATAGAACAACCAAAAGGTTTTATTTATCCAAACAAAAGACACATGGTGTGCAAACTAAACAAAGCATTGTATGGATTGAAGCAAGCACCAAGAGCATGGTATGAGAGGTTGCACAACTACTTGATACAGATTGGATTTTCAAGAAAAAATGACACAAACAATCTATACATGAAGGATGAAGAAGGTAAAGGTATCTTGTTGGCAAAAAATTTTGTTGATGACATTATTTTTGGTGGACAAGATGCATTATGCAAAATTTTCTCAAATGAAATGCAAACTAAATTTGAAATGAGTATGTTTGGTGAGATCAAATTCTTTGTTAGTTTACAAGTTTATCAGAAGAAGAATGGAATTTTCATTACACAGTCTAAGTATGTTAATGAAATACTGAAAACTTTTGGGATGGAAGATGCAAAACTAGTGGGAACTCCTATGGTTACTGGACAAAAGTTATCTAAGAATGATGATGCTATAAAAGTGAATCAGACTCTGTATAGATCTATGATTGGAAAATTGTAGTATGTTATACACAATAGACCAGATATTGCATTAGCGGTTGGTATTGTGGCAAGATTCTCTGCAAATCCTAAGGAAACACATATGATGGCTGTGAAAAGAATTATGAGATACTTGAAAGGAACTGCTGACTAAGGTCTATATTATAAGAAGGATGACAAATTTGAACTCCGAGTTTATAAAGATGTTGATTGGGCAGGAAATGTAGATGACAAAAAGAGTACAAGTGGTGGAGCTTTCTTTCTTGGACAAAGATTAGTCTCTTGGACAAGCAAGAAACAAAATTACATTTCCCAATCTATTGTTGAGGCAAAGTATGTTGTTGTTGCAATGAACTGTTCAAACTTGGTATGGATAAAACAATTGTTGATAGGCATGAAAGAAGAAATCACTGAACCTATTGTTATTTTTTGTGACAACACAAGTGCTATCAATATTTATAAGAACCCAGTGATGCACACTAAGACCAAACACATTGCAATCAAGTATCACTACTTGAGATAATTAGTACAAGACAAAGAAGTCCGAATGGAATATGTGAATACAAAAGAACAATTAGCAGACAAATTCACTAAAGCTTTACCCAGAGAAGCTCATGAGTATTTAAGAAGTCAATTAGGGGTTCTTCCCCTAACTGAAGCTACCTAGACAAACTAGGAGCACTGCATCAAATGTGCTATAGCAGAACATTTGAAAAATTGATGCAGAAGATTGTCACACTTTAGGGCTGGCCTAGAGTTATGAAGAAAAGCAAAGACAAGGGTATTTTTTAGTTGCTTCTTTTGAATTTTTTTTAAAGAGGGAGAATGTACTAATATGATAACACATGAAACTAAAATGAAGAATTGAGATAGAGGGATATATGGATAAAATTGGCGATCACAGGAGTGAGGCTTACAGGATTCTGAATCAGAATTAAGCTAAGGATATTATAAATAATTTTTTGATGGACAAAGAAGATTTTGGATTGGTTGGTAATCCATGTGTTATTTAGGTGATATCATATGGTTTTTCCATCAATGCCAAAGAGGGAGATTGTTGGAAACTGAATTGAAACAATTATTGTATTGTCATTGATGTCAAACCTTAATTGGTAAGATTGTTGCTACTTAGGAAAGTACTATATCTATATGAGTGTTGTTAAGGGGCTAAGCAAGGTTGGTAACAAAAGAACCTAGGCAAAGGTTGAGTTATCTTGATACTACAAAGTGTACTTGACTATGTTGCACTATGATGAGATAATGTATTGTTTATCTTAGTAAGACTGAAGACTAAACTGGTAGGCTTAACCAAGAAAAGAATGGAAAAATCATGTTTAAGCCAAGTGATGCTAGTGTCGACTGAGTTAGTATATGATGAGAAAAATTATAGTGTCGACCGAGCATCAGTAAATTGCTGAGGAAAATAGTTTTAGTATTGACCGAGCGTTCTACATGTAGACTGAGTGAACAATCACAGTATTGACTGAGCATCAGCAATTTTATATTTGAAGAGAATTTAATTTTGGAGCCGACATTGTTGAATTCTTGGATTATGTAAAATGTTTTGACTTTATTTATTGATTGTTTGGAAGCATTAAATGCATTGTAAAACATTTTATTCTAAATCTTTAAGAGATTTGAGATGATTCTCGAAAAGGAGCCAAAGAACATAAAGTGGGTAGATTCAATGAATCTGACCTAACCCTAAGATCTACGAATGAGATTGAGAAACAAAAGATGAGTTAACCTAATTGAGGAAAATATAAGGGAACCTAAACATTGTGATATGTATGTACATGGTGAACAGAGAATGTTGGAAGAGAAAAAGTTTTATTGACTGAATCAGCAGAAAAGGCTGAAGGAGAAGTGTGGTGATTTCTTGAAGAAAAGTTTCAAGTAGATCAGAGATGGAAATGGAAAAGTTTCAAAGTCAGTAAACCAGAATTAGTGTACAAAATCAGATCTAATATTTGAAAAGTGAGTTGTATATTTTTCAGATAATACTGCTGCTACTTTCTAACCATTGTAATAGTTAAAAATCCTTTTAACAAAGGTTGACCTAACAGTCATATGTTAAATCCTTTGAATAAGGTTGCATTCTAATGGAGTGTATGTAAGTCCTATGACTAGGCTCACTCTTAACAGGGTGATTGAAATCCTTTAACTGGGTCACATTTGACAGTGTGTATTGTAACCTTTGACAGGGTTGGCTTTTTACCGAGCTCACTTCAGAAGAGTGAAAATAATAGTAGCATGTTACAAAGTGGTTTTTCCCAAATTGGGTTTCCACTATAAAACCTAGTGTTTATACTTGTGTGAATGTTTAGATCTGAACATTGCTATGTTTTACAAGTTAAGTTACAGCTGGGTAGTGGATTGCATTGTTAGATGTTTCTATTATTCAATTAGTGATGACCGAGTTTATTTTGGTTTTGGATCTGATTTAAGGATAAGTTTATGAGATTGTTTTATACATCAGGACCTGAGAAAAATTGATTCACCCCCCCTCTCTATTGTTCTGAATCATATTAACAGTTATATGAAAGATGAAAGATTAATCTATATGATGCAAGATGAGGGGGATTTGGGGAGCTCGTTGTGTTGGATATTTTTGAGAGCATAGCCTGGTTTGATATAGAAATGCTAGAGACCTACCAAGGTTACTAGGAACTCAAGGCCCTATCACCAGTGTTGCATAGGACTGACACAAAAAAAAAAAAGCATGCAAAGGATTGCCCCAACATCACACATGAAATTCAGAGGAGGCATGGTGGAAACAATGCTAGAGAAACCACAAATAGATGACTGACTCACAGGTAGAACCAAAAGATCAAAAGACCCTTCTCTAGATTCTGCTCATTCACAGTGCACCATGATATAAAGGATCATGGCAACTTTGAGTAGAGAATAATGAGAATCTATGAGAGATTAACAAGATCTAAAGGATAAAATCCAAGATTGCAGTGATAACTCCAAAAGACATCCTTTCCCAAGGAGAGAGATTAATAATTGATTGATAGGGGGAGATTAGGTCTAAACATCATGAAGGATACAACATCATGGACCTGATTTTATTGATGATGGAGGATTAGGTCAGACAGGAGGAAGGATACATCTCCAAGTACCCATTTGAATGTTGTGTTGTTGATTAGAGAATGATGAGGTTCAAAGATAGTCAATATGATCAAGGATAGTCGACAAAAGATTTTGCTAAAGTGCAAGGCTAGATAGGACAAGATATTTGATCAAATGCTAGTATAGGGCTGATGAGGGTATGGGCAATAAGATGATATAGTACAAAGGATGGGGAGATATGTACAAAGGAGCTCAAAATATAAGCAAGGATTCAAAGGAACAAATGAAATAATAAGCATCTCACAAAACCTTTTTCCATAGGTAGGATGATGGATGATGAATGATTTGTTGAGGATTGATGGTGGAGGATGGTGGAGGATTACCAAGTGTCAGGGATGAGTCCCTACTTCCTGATGTAGGATCAGATAGGATTGGATTTTTCAACATAAGATAGACTGTTGATCTTCGGAAGATAAGATTCTTGCCAGTGTATGTCAATCTCTTTCTCAAGATGATGAGGTCTACAAAGATAAGTATAGGATTCCCTCAACAATGCTTAGTCAAATGGTAGTGCTAGGATGATTCTAATTTAGAATAAGGATTGAGAAACTCAAAGGATATGACATGAAGTGAATGGTTGGATAACTAGATAAGGATTCCTATGACAATAGATAGGTAAGACACTCAAACCTCAAAAAGGACCAAGGGAGGATTGCTAAAGCACATAGCTAGATAAGTCACGATGACTCAAGGGCTAACTAATGTAGAGGATGAAACCTAAAGACACATATGTAAAAATGAGCTTAAGTGGAGACATTACTAAAGCTAGGGTAGAAGACTTAGGATAGGATGTATAGGGGATCTTGAGATGAAGCCGACACTATAAAGATATTCAAGATGATGCTCTAGTTGGGTTGGAAAGCTAAGACAGACTGATGGTGGATAAGATGATGATGGATGATGTGTCCTAAATGATATGGATTTGGGAAGGATGTATCCCAACAATGATGATTGACTTGAGATCAAGGATTTCCACAAGACTAAAGATGCGATTGGATCGGTTGGCTTGATCTTAGATGTTGGATAGCTAGAGGATGTGCATAGGATTTGCAAATGCTAGAAGATTGCTGGAAGAATGTTTAGATATGGATGGTATGGCATTGGATCATATGGGGATAGCTTATAGCTAGATACAAATGGCAAGTGAAGATACCCAATGATGGAAAGATGGAGGAAATGTTGAGAGATTTGAATGGAGGAAATGCTTAGGATTTGGATGGAGGAAGATATAGATTTGCATGGAGGAAGATTTGTATGGGGAGATGGAAGATAAGGATTTGGATGGATCGCCAAGGAATATGTCACCAAGGAATAAGATGCCCCCTACTTAGGATAGTAAATGCACTCAGAGGCATTAGGATGGGGTATGATTAGATAAAAGATAAGACAACAAGAGGATGATGAAGGTAGATGGAAGCTTAGGATAGGTGGATGGAAGAAGTTGGAAGATAATATGATAGGAAGGATGCATGGATAGAGGATAGGTGTGCCAAAAGCATGCATACCTGGTGGTCTCTATTTCTATATCAAGATCTGAAGGAGGATGGAAGAGGTAGGAGACAAATGGGATGGAGGAGATGCTAGATACGATGTGCTAGAATGAAATTGCCCCCAATTACAAAAACAAACTAGGGGGATTACACATGACACCTATTTGCCATGTTTTCATCATGGTAATTGTCCAAGGTTCTTGAATTTCCAAGCTTTCACTTTTGGATGAATGTTTTTCTCTTTTCTTTTCTTTTTCTTTTTGATATTTTTCTTAATTTTTTTTACTTTTTATGGATTTTCTGATTTACTATTGACTTTTGCCAATCTTTCATTGACTTTATGATTTATTTGGATGTTGGTACAACCTTATTATAATTAAGGTATTATGCAAAGGCATGGATGGGATGGGGTACATGGGAGATATGGTGGTAGAAAGTGTTTGGATGGAATGATGGGAATTGATCATTATAGGGGGATGTTGTCAGGACCAACATTGGCACATGTTGTGAGGAAGGTGAATGAAGTGGATGAGATGTAGAAGGTAGAGGTGGATATGATGGAGGAATTTTTCTAGGAGATCTTGGGACATAGGGACCCAAAATGGATTTAGGAGATGGAGGAGAAGAGTGGGTAGCTAGTGGATTGGTAACTTTGGATGCCATTGTGGATATTTCTTTTAGATTCATTACATCTTTTTTCTTTGGGATCTACATCATCTTTGTTTTTTCTTTGGTGCGCCTTTGTGGACATTGGGATGCATTTGATTTTTATTTTTCTTTGATGGGCCTTTGTGTCCATTGGGATGCATCAAATTTCTTGATTGGATTGTTCTTTTCTTGAGCATGTCTCTTAGAGGGGACATGGAAATCCTTAAATGTTTATGGATAGTTGCCTTTTTGTAGCTTGAATATGGCATCTGAATTGCAAGGAGTATTGAAAAGAATATGCAGAGGTGTGCGGGATGGAGGAGATATGGATGGAGAGATGGAAGGAGATTGGTAGATAGGAGATGTGGAAATGTGCCTTTGTTGATCCTGACTAAGAATGTGTGGATTTTGGATGTAGGATTGAGTAGGATAAGATGGGGGATGATATTTTGGGATGCAAGGCCCCAAAATGGATTTGGTATGTGAAGGAGATTTAATGGTAGATTTTGGGACATAGGGACCCAAAATAGATTTGGAGGATGAAGGAGGAATGTGATAGGTTTCCTTCTATTTCCATGATGGAGGAGGAATGGTATTGTATGCTTTGCAGGGATGATTGGAAGAGGTAATGGTATTTTTGGAAGGATGCTTGAATCTGGCTTTAGTTGTACCAACATTTTTGGAGGAAGTTTCTTTAGATGTGTGACTGATACCACATGATTTTGGATGTTTCTTGTCCCGGAGGAGCTCCAAAGTTCCTTTTTCATTGGTGCCTAGGACTTTGCCTTGATAATTCCATTTCTTGAGCATTTTATCCAAACAGGGATATTTCTAACTTGGGGAATAAGATAAACATCCAGTTTTAGGTACCATGGTGGAACATTTGAAACTAATTTCTTCTACTTCAAGTGGGATTTTCTTAACAAATGTAAGTGGTCCAAGAGGATAGAGTGAGGGAAGTGGGATAGGTATTAGAGGATCATCAAGAAGAGAGGATGGGATGATAGGATCTTAATTGGGATTGGGAGATAGTAAGGGATCTTGAGATGGAGAATTTGGGATGGGAAGGTCTTGGATTGGAGGAATTGGGATGATAGGATCTTGGATTGGTGGAATTGAGATGATAGGATCTTGGATTGGAGGAATTGAGATGATAGGATATTGTATTGGTGGAATTGGGACAATAGGATCTTAGATTAGAGGAATTGGGACAATAGGATATTGGATTAGAGGAATTATGATGGTAGGATCTTGGATTGGAGGAATTGGGATGATGGGATCTTGGATTGGAGGGATTGGGACAATGGGATCTTGGATTGGAGGAATTAGGATGGTAGGATCTTGATTTTCATCTATAATTATTTCAACATGTTTTTGGACAAGATCTTGACTTGATTGGATCAATGTGGATAGAATGATGGAGGATGTATGGATGGACTCTTCATATGGAGTGGATAGAACAATGGGAGATTCTGCAATCATAATAGTGTGGATGAAAGGATGGGAGATTCTGCAACTATGAAGGTGGGAGGAAAGGGGAACTTATGAGGCTTGTGGGATGTGTTTTGGATAATGCTAGAAGAATGAGATCTTTGTGGGGATTGGATGGACTCAATGTATTGAAATGACTCAATGATGCTAGGAGATGGAAGAGGATCAATAAGTGGGATATATGGAAGAAGGATAAAAGATGGGAGTGATGGGGGAGGAATGATGGATGTAGGAAATTGATGGGCATAATAACTGATGGCTTCACATGAAGGATTGAGATGACATGGCTCATCAACTTTAGGAAAGGGATTTTTTTTTGGCTTACTTGTGAAACTCCTTGGAGAATTTTGTGATGGAGATTGCTCAGTGAAGGATTAAAGTGTGTAGAAGATGGGGAGCTAGGATAGTCCTCAAGTGAAGGTGGGGTGGAAGATGGTGAACTTTCTTGAGGGGATGATGGTTTAGAAGAGGGGTTGGAGGATGGCATTACTAGATAGTTCACATAGGTAGGTATACAGGAAACTTGTGAACCAGATTGGCTAACTGATGGGATTTGAGATATGGGATATGAAGTGGATTGAGGGATGCATTCTTCTTGCAAGAGGGGATTTGTGGCAATGTAGTTAAGAATGGAAGATTTTGGATTGAGATAGGATATAGTGGATGGAGGATCAAGAGAGGATGGGGGGTTAGGATAATGGTTTGGAAGACTAGGATTTTGGATTTGAAAATGGGTTGGAGGATAAGGACATGATGAATGATTTGGATAAGGGATGTAGCTAGTAGGGTTATTGTGAAAAGATGGTGTTTGAGATATGGCCATATAAGGAGATGAGCGTATGAAGGATGCATACAGAGGATATGCAGGATCAATATAGGAAGAAGGTGTGGATGAATAGGATAATGGATTTCCCTTGTCAAAGGTAGGATAAGGAGAACTAGTGGATATGCATGAAGGCATGATAGGATAGTTTGGAGGAATGATTAGATCCTGGAGGATGTTCAGAATAGTCTTGCTGAGATTTTCAAGATACTCATCATGATCAACAAGAATTTCATCATCATTAGGATAGGATGGAGGAATGATTGGATTCTAGAGGATGTTTGGAGAAAGTCTCCTAAGGTTTTCAAAGTGCTCATCATGATCAATAAGATGTTCATTATCATTGAGATAGGATGGAATAATAGAAGAGACATAATAACCAAACTCATCATAATATTTTTGAGACATGCTGACTTGTGGATGAGTTGGATAGGGATGAAGGATGAAGATGGATTGAAAGACTAAGGCTTAGACTTGGATCAGGATGACTAGGATTGGATTAGACTCGGGATAGAAGGAAAGAATGACTCTAGAGGAAGATGGGAAGGGGATGGGGGATGACCAAGATGACTCTGCTAACCTAGGATAGGAGGAAAGGAGGACAAGACTAGATGCAAGATTACTGGAAGACCATGATTAGGAGACTATGATGATAATATTTTGAAAGCTTGGATGACTTCTAGATTTTGGAGGATTTTGACTGACATGGCAAAAGGATTTGTGTGTAGAACTCTTCATTTGTGTATGTTTCAATAGATGTTTTGCACTAAGTTTGAAACTTTGAAAAAAACATCAAGCAAGAACTACCTAGAAGACATGCTAGTATCAAAATCTTTGCTCACAGCTTGATATCCCAAAAAGGAATATAGATGGTGAGTAATCTTAAGGTGATCTAAGAAACCACTTGGATCAGTCCTTGCACAAAGATTTTGATACCTTCAGGATTAGATCAGGAAGCCTCCATTTAATAGGTGTCTGATTAGGTACGTGGTGTCCTCCCAATTAGTTTCTATGCATGTGACTCACTTAAGAGCCTATTTGACTATGCTGAAATAGTAGGGCTATTCACCTACCTCAGGCTACCATCAACACACATTGCTTGAGATTGAGGGGATGAAGCAAGAGTTTGTACAATGCCTTATTTCTATACCAGTCAGGGAAGTACTGGTTTGAAGTCATTCTCCAAAGAGGAAGTTCTCTTCTCTTTTGAAAGACTTCTCTAGAAGTAAAATAAGTGAACTCATCCAAGTTGAACATTTTTTACGTCACTTAGTTAACAAGGACTTTACAGAATTGAAAAACTCCTAACAAATACACCAAGAAAAGGTTCTTTTTCCAAATTGATTAAGTGAATTTAAATGAAGATTTTTTCAAACACATGTGTTTAAGATTTTTATTTGTTCATTTCTCTAAAGACAAGAAAGCTTTAAAGATATTGCAAGTTTTTCACTTTTTGCACTCAAGATTGTGTTTGCCTTTTAGGATCCTAATGTGAACCTTGAAATAAAATAAAAATGCTTTGTTTTCAATTTAGGAATTCAAGATTGTGTTTTCTTTTGGACTCAAAGAAAATGACTCTTTTTATTTGGACTTTGTTTCATTTCTTTAGATTCATTCAAGATTTTGTGCTCTAGAATTCAGTTTTAGGCCCAAAAAAAGAGGTGTTCTTAGATTTGGTTAATGCATGAAACTTAGAAAACATTCAAAATTTTGAAAAATAATTTTGCTTTATCCAAGAAAAAATCATTAGGATTGATTTAGGAACATTTAGGATAGTTTAGGATTGATTACGAGCCGATTAGGTATGAGATGCAGTTTTGTTCCTAGATTGCATGAAACTTTGAAAACACTTAAGATATTGTAAATGAAGTTCACTTTAGTTAAAAAAAATGCATCAAGTTTGATTTGGGAACACTTAGGATGGATTAGGGTTGATTAGGAAGCAATTAGGATTCATATGTAGATTTCTAGTTCCTTTTAAGCACCCCAAATTTGAAGTGTTCCTAGCTTGCATGAAAACCCCAAAATCACTTAGATTTGAATGAAAGAAGTTATTTTTATCCAAATTGATATATACCAAGTGATTTTGGTTTATTTATAATTGTTTAGGATTAGATTTTATTCTTTTAGGAAAGATGCACAAATTCCTTGATTTCTAGGCATTCAAGAGTGAAGTAGAGTTCATTTTAAGCCCAAGAATGAAGTTTTTTTTGGTTCCTAAACATGAAAAATAGTTTATTAGCCTTAAGGCCTTAGTATTTTTAGTGATATTCTTTCTCCCAATGATTTCATACAAAACATGGGGTTAAAAAATGAAACTTTCCAGTCTAGAGCCATCAAGAGGGCCCAATAAACCCTAAAAACCAACTAGACCCATGTGTAAGGCCTTACAAATGCCCCATGTTTCCCATATGAGTAAAAAAGGTAGGGTATTTTAATTATTTTACTTGTATGAGTAAGGATAAGGGCTCATATGAGTTACCTTGTCTCCTGGTACGAGTAAACAGGGCAAGTGGGCTTAAAATAGGCCTAAAATGCATGCAGATGTCCCATACGAGTATTGGGAACATCTTCTATGAGTATACATATGTTTAGTATGAGAAAATAGATCCAAGGAGTTTACTCATACGATAATCCTTCTAGAATAGAATGATATTTTTCAAAAAGGTGAGTTTTTGGCTTAAAAACACTAAAAATGCAGTTTTGAAGGCTTGTGGGGTCCCACCTAGCGTGCCAAAATGTGATCAGAGAAAACCTAACCTACTTGGAACAAGTGTAGACATTAAAACATTATCCTAACAGCATATTCCTATCATATAGTAAAAATAATTTGCAAAGACACTTAGATAGAGCTTAAACGGGAGCACCCTATCACCATTTGATTTGCTCTCAATTTAGGGATGTGACTGTGCTCTCAAAACACTTGGAGCATGTTCCTAATGTAGATTAGGAAGGTTTAGGGTTAAATAGGGACCACGAGAACCCCATAGTGGCACAGAATCAGGTATAGCACACCTAATTTTCTCCTAGAGCCCCAAGGATCCTAATGAAGCTAAAATGCAGATTAAGCTACAAATGCTTATGCTAAGATTGATTTTAGGCCCAAATATGAATGTGATGTGATGAAATTATATGAAAAAAAATGAAATAAACTAGGTTAATCCATTAATTCTAAGCTAAGATGTGAGTTAGAAAGCTTGGAAATGATCTAAATCTAACAATTAGGATTTAAGATAATATGATCTAGAGGTAAATTAGCATGATAAAAATTCATGAATGATATGAACTAAGCTAATAATTTTATCTTGGAAGGATTATTTATAGTATTTTCCTAAGGGCTTGGGTTAGGAAGAGGAGTTAGGGTCAGAGTCGAAGTTTGGGGTAGAGTCTAGGGTATGGTTAGGGGTAAGGTTAGATGGATGAGGGTTAAGGGTTTCTCAAACATGTGTGATCAACACTTGGGATGTGTGCTTAGGGAATCAATGTGGAAGAAGGGTCATGGGCTTCATTATGAGGCTTTAAGAGCCTTAATGAGGGTGTAAGAGGTCATTAATGAGTCTGTAAGGCTCATTAATGAGGGGGGTTTGACCAAAAGTCAAAGGAGGGTGGTTTAGACTAAGAGGATTATGAATCACCCTCTAAGTAGGTTTAGGAAAGGTTAGATAGGTTTAGGGTTCTCTAGAAGATTCTTAGGGTTTTAGGCTTTAAATAAATATTTAATTTATTTAAGGATTGTGATATTATTTATTAAATAGTGATTTAATAAATAGGGGGGAAATCATTCAAATTTGATTTAAATGATTTTAGGAGGGAATATTTAATTAAATGTCTTTAATTAAAATAGAAGGGATAATGACAATAAAAACTAATTAATTAATTAATGGTGATGTCATCAGGACTTTTTGAAAAATAAAATATTTTTATTTAGCAAAGGCATTTTATGTGTCTACATATATACTAAGCACTTTTCATGTTTATTGTTACAATTGAAGCAAATATGGTCATAGAGCTAATGAGTGCAGGACAAGTGTGAACAATCAATGGTCACCCATCAACTGGAAAAGTTCTTATCATAATGAGAACTAGTAGGATGTTACATGCTCAATTTATCATAATTATGGTCACATGGTGATTTACCATAGATTGAGGACCAATAGAGGAAATAAAAGAACTTTGAGATCAACTAGTATGGTATGTTATCATTCTCACAAGACATGACACATTGAAAGGTTTTGTAGAGAAAAGAAAAATAATGTGAACCAACTGGTTAATCAATCTAGTTATATTTCCCACATTCTTCTATATGTCTTCCTTTATGAATTACTTTCCATGCAGATATAGTAGAATCCTTGATGGATGACCATTGATGAAGGTTTGGTCATGATCCATGAGGTTTGTGGATGAATTTTTAACACTTATGTGATGGTGTGAACATGCCTATATCGTTCATGCTTGAGTTTTGGGTTTCTTGGGAATCTTTGGAAGTGTATAAAAGTCTTCCACTTGTGCATGATCATGTGATGATCATGATTCACTTCTAGTAAGCTTAACCTTGATCTTATGTTATGGTTATTTGGTACCATTTTGTATGAGATTTATATCCTTATGTTTAATTTTTTTTTATTAAGTGCATATTTAACCCTTTGTTCCAAGGGTTCCTTGGAAAGGAATTACGTTGTCCCATGAGATTTTATCCCTTTCTCTACTTTATGAGAGTTTAAATTTTCATATTGTACATGCGTACCTACCATGGCCTATTAACTGGGACCCATCTTGCATTGTCATCTAGCATTGTGAGTTTAAGTGCATTTCCATAAGTTGCACTTAAGAGGGGATGTTGGTGTAATTAAATATTCCTAGTTATATTTTAATTAAGATTATTAGGAAAATGCATACATAGTATTTTTCATATTATACACCTAGGATTTTTCATCTTAGTAAAGTGATGTAGCTTTCTGGCTTTGATTGTGGGCAGTATTTTTGCATCTTATTCTTGTACATTGTGTAGGAAAAATTCCACTTTAGGTGGTGATAGTTATCACACTTCCACTTTATGTGTGAAATCTACCTTGAAAACACTTATCAAATTATCATGCTCACATTTTTTCACATGTTTTCACATACATTATTTTACAATGGATGATGATTCACCTTTGGTGGACATGTGATTGCACCTAGTTTGGGTGATAGGTTATCTCTTTCTTATCTCCTAGTTATCATGCCCTTCCTTAATAAGTAAGCACATCTACATTGTAAATTAATCTATTCAATCTAGTTAATTTATTATTCATCATTATTGAATGAGTACAATTAATTCATCTAGTATTTTTTGATCTATTGCAATTTAATAGAATATTATTTCTCTCTTGTGCTATTAATTCAGCTTCTAGATATTGGGATATTATTTCATTGCATCAAATAAATTATTACATGGAATCAGAGATAGGTTCAAATTCTTATAGATAGATATCAAAAAATTGATTTTTCTAGGATCCAAGATATCCAAATTTTATCAGTAATAAGGTAAGGAATGCAATATCCAAATTTATTGGAAATAATGCTCTATCAAGAGACGATCATTTAAGAGCATTTGAAAATATGATCTATAAATTTTAAAGTGAACTTGAAGATGTTTTTATGAAGTTTTTAATTTAATATTTGTGTGTGTGAATTTTGTACCTAGTTGTAGACACAACACTTCAGTAAAACATTAGAGGTTAGCAAAAATTGAAATCTGCAAGTAATTGAAACTATGCTAACCAGGTGATTTACTGCCTTCTAGTAGGTGCGAGTATGATGTTCTCAGATTGGAATTGACATCAGTGAAAATGCAACACCTAAATGAAGGATTTGAATGCAAAGAATTGAAAAACTATATGAATGCAGATTTAATCTATATTTTTGTATTTTCTATGCAATAATATGAAAAACTGTATGAATCTAAGCTAGAATGTATGAAATTGAGTTTGAATGCAGATTTAATCTAAGAAATGCTATGAATGGATATGAAAATCTATGATATGAAACTATGAATGCTCAAAACAATAAATGAAAATCTCACAATAGCCTTGATTCACAAAAGATTGAATCTTTAGTCACAAATTCACCAGAGTGAGGATGCAATTTTGAGGTCTTTGATTGCTAGCTAGACCTTTGTGAAGAGTTGAGCCTTGATTTTATAGAAATCAAGGGCTTTGAGGATGCAAGAGAAAAGCCATAAATCACTCTTGATAAACTCAGGTTGATTTTTGAGTTATCAAAAAATTAGAGATAATTAACTCATAAAAATCATGGAAAAGCAAGGTTTAACTCAAAAAAGAGTTTAGATCAAATTTCAACTCCTCATCAGATGTTGAGTTTCAATTTTAAAATTGATTGTTAATTTCTAGTTGTCTGGTTTTCAAATTGTGAATGATTTAATTATAAATTAAATAAAATAAATAAAGTGATTTATTCTCAACTTAACTGATTTTTGAAATAAAACAATTGATTTACAGGTTAATCAATTATTAAATCAAACTTTATTCTAAAACTATATTATTAAAAATTGACAATTGACTTTAATTAATTAAATAGGAATTTAATCAATTAGTCATGAGATTTTAGATTTTATTGTCAAAATTAAATAATACAATTTAGAAATAATTTAATTTAATTTAATTAAATAATTAAGTGGCATTATTAAATCTAATTAATTAAATATTCAGAATATTCAATTAATCAAAATTTAGGATAAATAGGATTTATTGCCAAATAATTATTAAATTAAAGATAATTAAGATAAATAGGAATATTGCTAGGAATATTCTCTGATGCAGAATTTAGATAAAATCAATTAAATTCAATAATATGCAGATGTCGCTTAGGTTAGGACTTTGATGTTAATTTTGTTCGAATTGAAGATGTAGGAGGTTAATGAACCTATAGCCCATTTTTGGGGTATTACATTTTGCCCCTCTTTGAATTACTCTGCAAAGCACAGTGGTTCAATGAATAATCTATGTATGATAAAGAGGTATGAAACTGATTTGAAAGATTTACCGATTTCAAGATGGAAATCGATTGAAAGATTGGAAAAAGAGATACCGACCGAGGCCCAAAATGACCAGGAATCGAGATGATGCTAGCTATATCAACAATGAATCAATGATTACAAAAAAAGTGCCAAAACATCTGATCTTGAACCTTATGATTGCGAAGAAGTGAGTGACCGATTCCAGAGCTAAATGTCCTTGTATGAATCATATTGGTATCACATCCTAAACCCGTCAGTTATGAAGAACCAAGGAAATAACACTAATGAACTGATGGTTACGAAAAGTAGATACAATTTACAAGATAAATTTAGGATACCAAATTGATATGGATCTTGATGAATTTGATATGCCTCAAGAGATAATAGATTTTCCCCAAGCGACGAGGACTTTAGATGAATTAGTAATTAGACATGGTTTTTGTCTTGATTACTGAGGAAAGATTGATTACATATTTAGATTTATAGACTTTGAATGATGTGTAATACCATGCCCCCTTTGGGATTAAAATTGAAATCTGACAAGAAAAGTCAGCGTTTATAGTTTAGAAGCATGTTAATTGATTTGAGAAGTGGTTATACACGTTTGAGAATGCATTCTGCATCGTTTAGAGGTCTTGAAGACCAAGTTTGACTAGGGTTGACCATGAGTTGACCATGGTTGACCAAGTTGAAATTTTGATAGTCCAATGTAATATAATCAGTTAAGTTGAATTCTAGATTTCTGTGATGATTGAAGGTTGATTATGCAAGCAGTCAGACAATATAAATGATCTCAGATTTTGATTTTGATCCCGAAAAAGGATTCTACTTGTTGTTTCATTGGAGGAACCTTCATACAATGCTCAATCCTTGTGTCATGTTTAGCATTTTTGGTTTTGAAGAATCGTTTAAGTGTTCAAGCAATTTGTGAGATCATGTAAAGTGCAAAATGAAATGCAAACCTAGGACCTAGTCACTGATCATGTGTCGATTTGTTCTCATCATTGAACTTTTAGGTAACTGGATAAATCAATACAATGCCCACTAGTTATGAAACCATAGACATATGAATATCAATTTTTATGTACATGAATCAATACAACACCCACTAGTTAGGCAACCATGGATATATGAATATTGATTTTATTTTTAGAATGTTGGATTAGATATAAGCACCAAGGCACAAATGCCAGGATGAACTGAATATCATGTCCATTTTGATATAGCAATTTGTATAAGCATCGGAACATAAACATCGTGATGACCTGAATACACCTTGCATTCAAACACATCAAACAGTTAAGAGATCATTCTAAATCCAGTGTGAATTACCCGTAGTGACCCTTTATCATTCACATCCTTAGGCAAGAGCGCATTTCACAGTAGGAGAAAGAACTCACTAAAAAAGACAATAGTTAGATCAAACTTCTTTGAATTTTCCAGGTATCAATGGTTGAGGTGTGCATGGCCATCCAATTCAAGATAGAGGCTCTTACAGATGGACACCATTTCAATCCAAAATTTCCAAAGTTGTTAGATTTTCACATACAAGCAGAAGACAAAGAAAAGATTATGCCCCCAATCATCACTCTCTAAATCCTGTAAAGGACATCATCGAAGAGCTCAAAGACACACAATATGCAAAAATCTCAATGCGAATCAATAAGCATACAAGGAGATAAAAGCATGTAAAAGCATAGTTTGTTTTCAATTTGTGTTTGATTGTGTTGTTGTAGATGCAAAATCCTTTTTGGAGAGCAGACAAACTGACTGACTCGGATGAAGCTTCAAAGGAATCTGACTGGATATGACTCATCTAAGATGTACTGGAGGTCATAGGATATGAAATTGATTGCCCCCAAGTGTTAAGCATTGATAGGATACAGACACTTTTTCCAATGGTGTATAGACCGACTTATTCAAAACAAGAAGGCAGAAACAAACCAGGAGATATGTACAAACTAAAGCATGACTGAAAGCTGGGAAAGACCAAGATTGCATTGATAGATGGAGTATTTTGAAACAAGTGGTGCACATTTGGTTTTCACCATCTTGGCAGAGATCCTATTTTTGCTACCAAGGCGCCTGTTTCCAGGTTTTCACCAAGGCACTTTTCTTTTTCTCATTTTTTTTGTATTTTTTATTTTTCCAATTTTTTTTTTTGATATTTTTGGTATTTTTACTTTTTTTTTGAATCATCAAGGTGCCTATTGTAAGGTTTTCACCAAGATGTTCATTTTTCAGGACTTTTTCAGATTTTTAAGATTTTTTCAAGACATTTTACCATAGACTGAATGCCTTAGGCATAGAATTTCTTTAGATGGAAAATGTTTATTGGTTCTCAGAGCTATTCTCCTTTAGTCATTGAGAGTTGATAGGCTCCAAAGCCAAAAGTAGCAGTGATAAAAAAGGGACCCAGCTAGTTGGGTTCAAAATTCCCCTTGCGTTCTCGATGTGATTGATTTTTAGGATTCTCTCTCAAGACTAGATGACCAACCTAAAATTCTTTGTATATGACTTTCTTGTTGTAGCATCTAGACATCCTTTTCTAATATACTCTGAGATGATCATACACTACTTGTTTGTGCTCATCTAGTAGTTCAAGTTCTTGCAACCTAGACACTCTGTAGTCATCATCAGTTACTAAACCATGCATTCTGATTCTTAGTGATGGGATTTCAACCTCAATAGGCAATACCACTTCAGTATGTAAAAGGGATGCCCCCAAATAGAATGGGCATCAAACTCCCAAGCAAGATCACATTGTGTAGTCCCAATGTCTAGCAAGGTGGAGAACAAGAGGGATTAGCAAGCTAGTGGAAGAGATGGAAGACAAGAGAATGAATGAGAATGAAGGGAAGAAATCCTCAAGGGAAAACTCCTCAAAGGTACCCAAGCTAGGGAAAAATTGTTATGTAAAGAACACTTGGACAAGTAATGAAAGGCCAGCATAGGATAAGTCACAAAAGTGTAATGCCAAAGAAGGAAAGGATGTAGTCCAAAGGAGTAGACATGTCAAGAGATTTCAAAGCATCATGTTCTACTCTCTTTTTTTAATTAGATCAAGACCAAATGGGAAAAGGATAGCGAAAGGCTAGAATGAATAGAGGAAAATAAATATGAAGGCTAAATAGGAAGAGAATGAAATCAAGATCATTGTAAGATAGCTCACAAGATAGCCAAATGTTCGTGTATAGATCAACATTGTCAAGATCAAAGAGAGAAGATGGAATGGATGAAATATGTAGAAGAACTACGCATGATGCCTGATTGCTAGGTTTTCATCACGGTACTTATCCAAGGTGCCACAAGGGAGTGGTTTTCACCATAGGATGAATTTATTTCTCTTTACTTTTGTTACCAAGGTGCCTGTTTCGAGGTTTTCACCAAGGCACATTTTCAATTTTGTTTTCATTTCTTTTTTATTTTTTTATTTATTTTTTTATTTTTTGGAAGAAGGCAAGATTTTTAGATAATACTCCTTGAAAGGATAAATCATGATATGCCAAGGATTCAAAATGATATGCTCAAATATGTTGATAGGGAAAGGAAGATGGACGGAAGAAATGGAGGATAAGGTTTTATGTAAAGTGAGTGAGGTTGGAAGATAGGAGGAATAGGCAAATGAGGAAAAAGGATAGAAGGTAGAAGGATAATGAATGGAAGGATTGTGAAAGGGTAGATGGAAAGGAAGGCAAGATCAACATCAACACACACCTTGAAGAGTGGTGAGAGGATGGAAGAAATATGAATGAAGGAATACGTGAAGGAATATGGTGAATGGATAGCAAAGGTTGTGGTTTAGGCGCATGGAATGGAAGAATGTTTTTGGAAGAAAATGAAGTGGAAGTCTTTGGAAGCTTGAATGTCAACTTCACTTGTTTTTCAACACCAGAATCTTTCAAGAGAGACTTCAAAATTTTTATAGTCGTAGGCTTTTCATTTCTTTTTGATGATCTAGAGAGAATATCTTTAATGATAGATTTTGGAACCCATATTTGTCTTGTAGTTTTTTTCTTAGATATCTCTTTTGACTTTATGCCTCTATGTCAATTAGAGGAGACATGGTGATCTTCTTTTTTTGATGGATTCTTGTATTTCTTCTTTTTCTTGTATTGAACATTCAAGTTACTTCCAAAGAACTTGGAACTTGTGGAAGAAGAAGGAGGATATGACTGGTTTAGATGGGTGGGTGGATGAAAAGGATTAAAGGGTATGCATCTATGTTGATCTTGAGGAAAGATGGGAGATGGAGGGATGTAAGGACCCAAGATGGATGGAAAATTAAGAGAGTTACAAGGGGGAAGTGAAGGGACATAAGGACCCAAGATGGAAGGAAGACGTGAAGCCCTTAGTAGTGATGGAAGAGGTCCAAGGATGGAAGTGGAAGACGCAAAAGGATAATCAACAAGTTCATCAACATTTATATGACAACCAAGGACATCAACATCTCTAGAGTGAGCATTAGGATTTTCAATAGAATCATGGACATCTTGAATATGAGCACCTTCTTTGATAGGATTGTTCAAAGCTTGCAAAGACTTAGGAAGAGTAGAAAGTGGAAATGAACATGGAGTGGTAGAATAAGAAGATGGAAACTTTGATCTTGACAAGGATCTTTGGATAGCATAAGTGCATAATTTTTCTCTTGATTTTCAATAGGCTTAACATTGGAAGTAACAACACCATTTTTACCAACCTTAATGGAAGTATCATCTTTGGAAATTGGAAGTGTAGTAAGGTTATTTTGATTGTCAATAAGCTCAATAGTGTAAGTAGTAGTGTGATCTTGCATAGGAGAAGACTTAAGACATTGTGGAATGAATGAGAAAGGGCATACAGGATCAAAAGAACCATGGAATGGATAAGAGACATCATGAAAATGATTGGATGACATGGGGGTTTCTTGATCTTGATCTATCTTTATGTTTTTTCCTTTATCATTTTTGGAGTCCTCTTGACATGGACCCACTTCTAAGGACAAGGAAGCATGTTGGGATTGTATGGAAGACTTTGGAAGAGATGATGGAGGACTAGCTGAAGTAGTAATTATAGCATATAAAGGCTTAGGCTCTTTAGGTTTAGCATTATTGAAAGTATTTGCAGCCAAGTGAAGGTTAGCTTGAGTGTCTTTAAGAGGTAGCCCTTGAGGATAACTATAGGAAACCGCATAAAAATTATTAGGACCTTTGGTGGATGAAGCACTTGTGAAAGATTTGATAGGCTTGGAAGCTTTAGGAAATGTATGGGTATTGGAGGAAGTAGGGGATGGAAGGGAACCACTGCCAAACAAAGGTTCAGCATTAACATGATCTTTCTTGAGAGTGTAATCTTTATTTTCAGCATGAGAGTTCTTAGAGGAGAGATCCTTATAGTATTGACATTTATAATTAGCATGGTAAGCTTTCTCTTCCTCAATAGAAGTAGATGTATCATCTAGGTATTATTCACAAAAATCATCAAAGTCTCTTTCAAAATCAAAATCATATGGATCACCATCATGATCTATCCAATGTGACATCCCATTTCTAGTAAGCATGAGCACATGACGAGGAGGACTCTTAGGAACATAGGTGTCATAGGTATCATTATATTTTCCATCATCATAGTCATCATAGTCATCATAGTCTTCAAAGATGGGTGTGTCACTCCCCGTGGAAGAGGTATCATAAGGGTTATCACATTGCTCAACATGGTATGTCTTGAGAAGAGAAGTATGACTCTTGGAAGAAGTAGAAGAGGAACGAGATCATGGAGAAGAGGAAGGTGAAGAGTCAATGGAGGAAGAAGATGAGGAAGATGAGGAAGAATGAAAAGACTTAGAAGATGAAAGATGTTTGGAAGAAGGAGATTGTGACAGGATCATGCATATGATCCTAGCAAAGGCGTCTGATTCAATCAATTTTTTTTAATCATAAATTTATCACTCATGGTTTTTTTGGAATAATACTCTTTGAATTGAGCAATGAGTTTGAGATCATCCCTTTTCAAGAGAGGTTCCATAACATGATAGTTGAAATTCATGGTTCTAGAAGAGGAGGAATCAAGTATGGAAGTGACAAAAGAGATGAATAGAAGAAAGAAGACTAGATAATAAGAGGAAAAGAATCAAGAAGATGTGAAGAGTTTAGGAAGAAGAGAAAGGATGGAAATGGGAGACTAGGAAGACATGAGAGATGTGGAATAAAGAAGACCAAGAGTCATTTTGTGCAGCTTGATACCATTTAAGTTCATTTGGATGCTGAGCAACATGTCATAGCACCTGAGATTTCACCTAGACCGACCAAGGATGACTAGAAATGACAAGAATCAGCTCACTGTTTTAAAAATTTTGGAACAAGTTCATGCAAGAGAATGTTGTGTCACATGAGGAAGTACTAGGTTGCGTGCAAGAATGTGTTGCCTCGCATGAAAGAATGCTTAGAAAGATGAAATCTCATGTGATAAAAGGACACAGTTTGATAGTTTTGGCACAGATTTTGAGGCACAAATTTTGAGACATAGATTTCAAGACACAATGCTGGCTATTCTCTAACAAAATATTTAGTTCTCACACCAAAAAAAGATTTTTGCTCAGATTTTAAAATTTTTTAGTGTTTCAGTATCAGATTGTTATGCAAATTTTGAAGATTTGTGTAACAATTCATTTCAAGTAACCAAGAAGATATCAAGTACACAAAATAGCAAGCAAGGGAAGCAAGCAATCATTTGAAAACAATGAGCAAGGGAAAAAGCAACCTTACGCATGAACAAGCAATAGTGACTTATTGTGCTAATCCCTAGAAATACTACCTGTGTATGTTCCAAAAAGTTTTTCAATGACACACATATTCCTAGAAAATGAAAAATTTGGCCTCACTAGGGTTTGTAGTAATGGTCTGACTCTAAAACTTTTGTGATCTCAAGAGGGAAAACTCCAATCCAGGTGCACCGAGGTTTTGACATAGTCCATGAAATTAATCAATCAAGAGCTGCTAAGGAGATCTGACAACCCAACAAAAGACCACACCTATGAATATTTCCTTGACAAGGACATTTATATAGCGACTACTACTACCACAGTGAAAATGGCTATTACCACTTGAGGTTCCATCCATGTGGTTGACCCAATTAAGGGAATGTCCACTATAGTTAACCCTCTCTAAAGGTGACTCACAAAAGATACCACATGGGGACTGGTTCCAGATTCAAGGATCTGAGTTTCTAATACTAACCAAAAAGGGAGTAGAGCATAGTCCTCTAGCCTTTTCACTTTTAACCAAAATAAAGCAAATAGATTAATCCGACACACTAAGACCAAGATTATCTCACAAAGATCTATGATGTCAACCGCTTATGATCTATCAACCCCTCTGGAGAGAGAATGTATCAATCAAAAGTTGAAGATAGACAAATCTAGTAGAATGTGAGACGCTCTCAGTAACCTCCCTACCTACAAGGGGATCCTTTGTCAAGAAGAGATTCACATGAATAAACAAGAAAAAGAAGCCCAATCTCTCAAGATCATTTGCAAATAGTGTTGATAGGGCATATTTACTATGTGTAACAGATATGCGGAAAGCAAATCTATGTTCATTTTATAGCCCAAAATGAAGTCTATGATATGAAAGAAAGAAACGTCACACAAGCTTGACACGTGAGAGTTTATTTTAATCCAAATCAAAATATTATTAGCTTGAGAAGAATACCTTAGTTCCAACGCTCTCCAATCTAGAATTTAGCACACATCTAAAAGTACAAAATCAAGAAAAATCAACAACAAACAATGAGCATTAGAAATCAATAATTTGAAAGTATGAATCTACAAATTCTCTGTGTCTGTAGCAAAATCTCACATGAGTCAGGATGTGGTCCCACACAAGGAAGTACAGTCTTGTGTGATGAAAGATGAAGTCTTGCGCGAGGAAGTGCTGAAACTAGCAAAACTTCATGTGGTGTGATGAAAAATCTCACGTGAGAATCCGTACAGAGATGTATGGAAGTACGGATAGAAAAAAAAACTTGAAACCCTTAACCTCAAAAACTACTTCAAAAACACTAGAATATGCAGCAGCAGGGGAGTTTTGATAGAAAAATAATAGAAGATTGATAGAAATGAAGGGAAACTCATTTCAAGCCCCACGGTGGGTGCCAAAAAATGTGTGTGTGAATTTTGTACCTAGCTATAGACACAACACTTCAGTAAAACAAAAGCAACAAAATTCAAAATCAAAATTAAAATTATGATTAAAATCAAAATTAGTTAAAAGGAAAATTATGCAGTGAAATGGAAACTAATCTAACCAGGTGATTTACTACTTTCTAGTGGGTGCGAGTATGTATTCTAAGATTGGACTGAGATCAATGACCTTGATGACACCTAAACGAAGGATTTAAATGCAAAATCTAGATATGAATTAGATGCAAATTAATCTATATTTTTGGTTTTTCTATGCAATTATGATGAAAAATGATATGAAATCTAATCTATATGAAAAACTGATATGCAATGATTCTAAGAATTGATATGAAAAACAAAATTGATGTCACAAACGTGGTTGATTCACAAGATTCTTCAGATACCAATTCACCAGCATAAGTTTGCAAAATTCTGAGATTGTTTGTGAAGAGTTGAGCCTTGATTTTATAGAAATCCAGGGCTTTGGGGATGCATGGAAAAAGCCATAAATCACTCTAGTTGATTTTTGAGTCAACAAGGAATTAAAGATAGTTAACTCACAAAAAATCATGCAAAAATAGCTTTTTGATTTAAATCAGAAGTTGAGATCAGCTTTTAACTCAAAAAGAGAGTTGAGTTTATTTTTAAAACAACTTGAATTGATTTTCTAATTTATAGTTTAACTATTTTTTGGATGTGCATAATTAATTATGAATTAAATAAATAAATAAAGTGATTTATCCTCAACTTAACTAATTTTAAAAATAAAACAATTGATTTATGGGTTAATCAATTATTAAATCAAACTTTTATTCAAAAACTATATTATTAAATTTGACAATTGACATTAATTAATTAAATAAGAATTTAATCAATTAGTCACAGGATATTTGATTTATTGTCAAAAACTAATAATACAATTTAGGAATAAATATAATTAAATCCAATAAAATGATTAAGTGGCAGTATTAAATCTAATTAATTAAATATTGAGAATATTCAATTGATCAAATTTTAGGATAAATAAGATTTATCACCAAATAATCATTAAATTAAAGATAATTATGATAAATAGGAATATTACTAGGAATATTCCCCGATGCTGATTTTGAGATAATCAATTAGGATTCGATAATGTTCAGATGTGCCTTAGGTTAGGACTTTGATGTCGATTTTGTTTGATGTGTCGATATAGGAGGTTAATGAACCTATAGCCCATTTTTGGGGTATTACATTTTGTCCCTCTTTGAATTGTTGTGTGAAGCGCAGTGGTTCAAAGACAGTCTATGTATGATGTTGAAATTGATGTTTGAAATTGATATTGATATGAGATAGAAACTAATTTGAAATTGATATGAAGATAATAGGTCCTGAATGACCAAAGATAATGTTAACTATAATAGCAATGAATCGATGATTGCAAAAAATTGTCAAAACACCTGATTCTGGACCTTATGATTGCGAAGAAGTGAGTGACCGATTCCAAACTTGATTGTCGATAAGAATTACATTGGTATCACATCTGAACCCTTCAGTTATGAAGAACCAAGGAAATAACACTAATAAACCGATGGTTACAAAAGATTGATACAATTTACAAGATTAAGAGAATACTAGATTGATATGGATCTCAATGAATCTGATATGCCCCGAGTGATGATTGATTTGCCCCAAGTGATGAGGCCTTTTTGATGAATCAACAACTAGACGTGGTTGTTGTCTTGATTACTGAGGAAAGATATTGATTTAGTTTTAGATTACAGACTTTGAATGATGTATAATACCATGCCCCCTTTGGGATTAAAATTGAAATCTAACAAGAAAAGTCAGCATTATATGGTTTAGAAGCATGTTAATTGATTTGAAAAGTGGGTAAACACATTCAAAAATGCATTCTGCATCATTTGGAAGTCCAAAAGACCAATTTTGACTAGGTTAAACCATGAGTTGACCATAGTTGACCAAGTTGAAATTTTTATAGTTTGATGTAAGATAATCAGTTAAGTTGAATACTAGATTTCTGTGATGATTGAAGGTCGATTATGCAAGCAATAGACTATCCTGGGTTCAAAAATTTTTAATTGCAATTTTGACATAGTAAATGATCTCAAATTTTAATTTTGATCCCAAAAATGAATTCAAAATGTCGAAATTAGCCAGGAGTGCAATTTTCATGAAAAATGGAGTACTTTTGAAAATTAGGTCAAAAGCTATATAAAGGTCGGAAGGGTCATTTTCAATTCATTTCAACCTTTTGACTTTAGAAACTTTGTGGAGCCCTCTGAACAAAAATGGAGAGAAAGCAGTAGAACCAAAGGTACCTGTGAGTTCACATCAATTTGAGCACAGCCGGAGACACCAGAGACCTCGACAATATGGACATCCGGTAGGTGGATCTTTGTGCTTTGCTAAAATGTCAATTTTTCCATATTTTATAGGATTTTAGCAATGTTTCATACGTTTTTCAATTTTTGAATTTTTGCATGCATGGAAACTCATATGACTCCCTAGCAGAACTCGTATGACTTTTCAACTGTAGGTAGATTGTCATCTCATAACCCACCAGGACTCATTTTAGAGGGACCCAAGAGTCATACGATGTTTCATTGGGTCCCTCATAACTTGTACGATGAGGAATGCATTGTCGTATCACTATGATTTGTCATTTGGTATCATGTATAAACTCATATGACTTTTCCTGCCAGTCTAAAATGTCGTATGGAAACAGTGAGCCAAAAACTCATAGCTAGGTCAAATTTCTGATTTTTCTAATCTTTTAGCTTGATTGCTGACTTGTTAACCTACCTTCTGACATACTGAACTATTCAATTCTTGCCCATGTATCCTATTGTATGACCCAAGTACTGATAGGAGTCCCTATTTCTATGTTGTGTAGGTCATATATCCAAATGTTCATGTATGGATTTCACATCCTGTGATGCAGAGACTGTGTGTGTCACTACCTGACCCTATGAGGGTACACTTTGCTTCCTGTGGATTTGAGCACCTTATTCATTTACCTGAGATTAGGGTAAATCATGGACTTTTGACTGCTCTAATTGAGAGATTTCATTCGGAGACCCAAACATTCCACCTACTGACTAGGGAGATCACTGTTACCCCAGAGGATGTGTATCATATACTGTTCATCCCGTTCCATGCAGGCTAGTGGCCAGAGTATGTGAGTTCAGGGAACTCAGGTGTATTATCTTTTAGACATCTCTTTAGAGATGATACTCAGATGATGGCCTCCATTTCTTGGGAGACCTTAGTGCAGCGGTATGGATAGACACACTGGCTAGAGTGCATCATTGCCGAGATGATTGGTGGTATTATCATGTCTGACCGTCAGCAGAATGGTCTTTTGATGGGTTGGGCCCCTATGGTAGGATGTTTGATGGTGACACCCTCTGAGTTAGCTTCGGGTCAATTTTTATTAGCTCACATGTTCTCCAGGATGCATGAGGTAGTGTATCAGGAGAGCAAGTCTTTTGCTGCAGGAGCTCTAGTTTTACAGATATGGGCATGGGAGCACATCCCAGTGTTGAGACCAGTATGTACTTCATAGAGGCAACCATAGGAGCTTGTTATTTGTATATATGCTGGATATGTCATACAGGGATGGATGGGCCACACTAAGTACTGGAGGCGATGCCTCGATGACATGAACTTTGTGCACTGGAGACCATATGTAGTCATTGAGCCTTGGCCTACTGCTTGAGAGTAGTTTAGTTTCTTTTTCAGAGCCATGTACTAATTGGGAGGTCATCCTTCACTATAGAGAGATTCCTTATTACTAGGGTCTAGCAGCAGTATGGATGTATACAAGATTCCCCAAAGGATTATGCCACTTATGCTTAGATAGGGTGTGAGATTGGACTTGGAAAGACACAGAGGCTCTCTTATGCTTTATGTTCATAGGAGTATAGTCCTATTGTCGATAGGGATTGGGAGTACAGACCAAATGTGCTTGATGTTGGTGTTATAAGTGGGTTCATTTCCTAGTTTGCTGACCATCCTATTCATATATTTTTTGATTTGAATGAGCTGATACCCTCCATGGAGGAGGTGATGGATGTTACAGGTGCACCAATGGGATAGGATCCTAGACCTACACAGGCTCCCATTATACATCCCACACCTTCGAGACCCAGAGTGATGGCTCCACCCCAGAGACCATCTGGACAAATGAGGCCCCCTCATCCCACTAGCTCCACAGCTACTAGATCTACCAATTCTCATAGATGGACTAGGGGAGAGGGTGGTACATTAGGTGGAGTTGGTTTATCGGATGAGGTACTAGCAGCTGAGTAGGTGGTAGGTGGAGATGCTAATCCCTTACAGGATGATATTGGATTTGATTTAGGTGCTAAGATCAGACATTGTAAGGCATAGAGGGTAGAGAAAATAGAGCAGACTCCCCCAGATACTGAGATGCCAGACGTTGATCCTACTATTCCTCCTACTCCATAGGAGACTATCAGGGGGCTCAAAGTATAGGTCAGGGACCTGAAGGTGCATAGTGCTCAATGGGAGGAGTGATACATAGAGGTAGATAGATAGTAGACTGAGCTACGTTTAGAGGTACAAAAATTTCAGGTAGAGGTGATTCATCAGACCTCACGAGAAGCTTACTATGTTTCCACATATTATATAGTTGTTCTTGCTACACAGAGAGTTCCCTCCTATTCACAGTACATGATGGCATCAGAGGGAGCCAGAGCACCTAGAGTAGAGGCAGTCCCAGATGCACCACCTCCTCCTCCACTAGATGCAGAGGATCATGGTGATAGCTGATTTGTTTTGATACATTGATATACTATTCTCACTTTGATAGATCACATGAGTGTATTCTTTTGTACACTGTGCCAATAGTGCACCCTTGACTAGTTCAAGATTTTTGATACATATATATGAGATTGATATTTTGGTTTTGACTTCATGTATACTTGTCATGTTTTGATTTATGATGATATCATGTGATGCTTATGCTATGAGTAGAGTAGAATGTATGTATGGATATATGAAAATGCAATTATTTCTTTCATATGTATGGATGTTATGCAAATGTATTTGATTATGGAAAGATATGTGTATGATTTATGCTTATGCACATGGATGAAATGTAATGCAATAGATGGTTATGATATGTAAATGCAACAATACACATGATATGTTTTGCAGGTATTGATGAAGACAAGTACTCAGTCTTATGTCAAAAAGGATGTTTAACCTAGGAAGAGAACTGCTTGCGATTCTATGAAGAGACCTTCGAGTTAGGTTTCAACTCTTGTTAGATTTGAAGAGACATGTGAAGAATTGTTTAAGCATTGAAGTTCATTTATCCATTTGTGAGATCATGCAAAATATGCAAAATTCAAAGAAACATGCAAAAATGCAACCTAAGACCTAGGACCTAGTCACTGATCATGTGTCGGTCATTCTCATCATTGAATTTTTAGGTAACTAGATAAATCAATACAATTCCCACTAGTTATGAAACCATAGACATATGAATATCGATTTGTATGCGCAAGAATCAATACAACACCCACTGGTTAGGCAACTATGGACATATGAATATTGATTTTATTTTTGGAATGTTGGATTAGATATAAGCACCAAGGCACAAATGCCAAGATGACCTGAATATCATGTCCATTTTGATATGGAAAATTTTATAAGCATCAAAACATAAATGTCATGATGACTAGAATACACCTTACGGACAAACATATCAAACAGTCAAGAGATCATTCTAAAGCCAATGTGAATTACCCGTAGTGACCCTTTATCATTCACATCCTTAGGTAAGATTGCATTTCACAATAGGAGAAAGAACTCACTCAAAAAAAAAATAGTTAGATCAAACTTCCTTGAATTTTTTGGGTATCAATGGTTAAGGTAATCATGGCCATCCAATTCGAGATAGAGGCTCTTACAGACAGACACCATTTCAATCCAGAATTTCCAAAGTTGTTAGATTTTCACATACAAGTAGAAGACAAAGAAAATATTATGCCCCTAGTCATCACTCTCTAAATCTTGTAAGGGACATCATTGAAGAGCTCATGGGAAAAAAATATGAAAAAATCTCAATGTGAATCAGTAAGCATACAAGGAGATAAAAGCATGTAAAAAACATAGATTGTTTTCAGTTTGTGTTTGATGTTTGATTGTGTTGTTGTAGATGCAAAATCCTTTCTGGAGATGAGACTGACTGACAGACTTGGATGAAGCTTCAAAGGACATTGACTGGATATGATATGTCTCAAATACATTGGAGGCCATAGGATATGACATTGATGGCCCCCAAGTTTTAACATTGCTAGGATACAGACGCTTGAGCTGATTGGTGGACAAACTGAATTTATTGAAAATAGGAATGCAGAAACAAACTGGGAGATATGTACAAACTAAAGCAAGACTAAAAGTTGGGAAAGACCAAGATTGCACTGATAGATGGAGTGTTTTGAAACAAGTGGTGCCCGTTTGCCAGGTTTTCACCATCTTGGTAGAGATTCTATTTTTGCTACCAAGGCGCCTATTTCCAAGTTTTCACCAAGGCACTTTTTTTCTTTTTCTCATTTTTTTGTATTTTTTATTTTTTTCAATTTTTTTGTATTTTTCATTTTTTGAATTTTTTTTGTGCTTTTGATATTTTTTTACTTTTTTTGTGAATCATCGAGGTGCCTATTGGTAGGTTTTCACCAAGATGTTCATTTTTTTCAAGACTTTTCCCAATTTTTAAGACTTTTTTTAGGACATTTTACCATAGACTGAATGCCTTAGGCGTAGAATTTCTTCAAATGGAGAATTTTGATTGGTTCTCAGAGATGTTCTCCTTCAGTTGTTGAGAGTTGATAGGCACCAGAGCCAAAAGTAGTAGTGATAAAAAGGGACCTAGCTAGTTGGGTTCAAACTTCCCCTTGCATTCTCGATGTGATTGATTTTTAGGATTCTCTCTCAAGACTAGATCGCCAACCTAAAATTCTCTGTGTCTGACTTTCTCATTGTAGCCTCTAGACATTCTCTTCTGATATACTCTAAGATGATCATATGATGTTTGTCTGTGCTCATCTATTAGTTCAAGTTCTTGCAACCTAGACACTCTATTGTCATCATCAATTACTAGACCATGCATTCTGATTCCTAGTGATGGGATTTCAACCTCAATAGGTAGTACCACTTCAGACCCATAAACTAAAGCAAAAGGTGTAGCCCCAGTAGGCATTTTGATACTTGTTATGTAGGCCCAAAGAGCTAGATTGATCATGAGATTCCAATCTCTTCCTATTTTATTAACTGTACGGTGCAAGATTTTCAATAGATTCTTATTAGAAGCCTCTACTTGTCCATTCCCTTGAGGATAGTAGATAGATGACCAATGTTGTGTAATTTTGAATTTAGTAGACAAATCATCTAGATCTTTATTCTTGAATTGTCCACCATTATCTATGATTATGGAATGAGGTATCCCATATCTGCATATGATATAGTTCAATATGAACATAGATATTTGTTTTCCAGTTGCTTGTGTCAAAGGGACTGCCTCTACCCATTTGGTAAAATAATCTGTAGTTGTGATTATATGGGTATGTCCATTAGAAGAATGGGGATGTATAGATCCTATAAGATCAAAGGCCCATTGATGAAAAGGCCATTGTGTAGTAAAGGGAATTAGGTCTCTCCTTGGAGCATGAATTAAGTTGACATGCACTTGGCACTTTTGACAATTCTTAGCAAACTTGATAGACTCTTTCTCCATTTCAGGGCAATAGTACCCAGCCCTAATAAGTTTTTGAGCTAGTGTTAAACCATTTGAGTGTGACCCACAAATACCGTCATGGACTTCCTCTAATGCACATTGAGACTCTTCCCATTCTAAACATCTAAGTAAGGTACCATCTAGACCTCACTTGTATAGGTCTTGACCAATGATGACATATCAGGAGGCATTACGGATAAGGTATCTCTTCTCATGGTGGTTGAAGGCATCAGGAATGATTTGGTCTTGGAGATAGGAGAATATGTGTTTGTATCTAGATGAATCATGACCAACAATAGTGTAGATCATGTGGGTTTCAAAGGAATCATATGCAGGATAAGATAGTGCTTCCACTAGGAACTCATAGCATAGCTCATGTTCAGGCTGCTATAATAAAGTAGATAGCATTGACATTACATTAGCAGCCTTGTTCTCTATTCTAGAAATTTTCTCAAATGTGATAGTTATGAAATACTTCTTTAGATCATCTACCATTCTCTTGTATGGGATGAGCTTTTCATCTTTAGTCTAGTACATGTCATTGACTTGATAGATAACAAGTTGTGAGTCTCCATGAATGTGTAATTCTGTTACTCTCCATTCAATTGCTATTTTCATACCATTCAAAAGGGCTTTGTATTCTACAATATTTTTTATGCAAGGGAACTTTAATTTGAATGCTTTAGGTATAGAGTATCCTTGAGGAGTTATGAACAATATGCCTACTCCTGATCCATTCTGTGTATAGGAGCCATCAAAGAATAACTGCCATTCTCTAGAAGAAAGAGTCATGATAGAGGAATCTGGAAATTCCATTTGCATTGGTGTATCATCAATCGTAGGTGCATCTGCTAATTGATTAGCAATAACTTGGCCTTTGATAGCTTTTATTTCCACATATTAAATGTCAAATTCACTTAAGAGCATGACCCATTTAGCTAATCTACCTATGAGGGCAGCTTTGCTTAGTAGGCAATTGAGTGGATCAATTTTAGCTACCAAATGTGTGGTATGAGCTAGCATATAATGTCTCAGTTTCTATGATGCAAAGATCATAGCTAGACAAGCTTTCTCAATCATTGAATAGTTCTTCTCATATGCCACCAATGTTCTACTGATATAGTATATAGCTCTTTCCTTTTTGTTCTCATCATGTTGTGCAAGCAATGCTCCCAGTGATGTATCTGTAGTAGAGACATATAAGATCAAAAGCGTCCCTGGAATGGGAGGCATCAAGATAGGAGGATTTGATAGATACTTCTTGATATGGTTAAAGTTGTTCTCACATTCTTCATTCCATGCAAATTTCACACCTTTATGTAATGTTTTTGTAAAAGGTTGTGATATATCTGCTAGCTGTGATATGAATCTTCTGATAGGTTGAACTCTCCCTTGCAATGTCCTCATTTGACTAATATTCTTTGGAGGTTTCATTTCCATGATAGCCTTTACTTTAGCAGGATCAACTTCAATGCCCTTCTTTGAGACTATGTATCCTAAGAGTTTTCCAGAAGTGACACCAAAAGCACACTTCTTAGGATTTAGTCTGAGACTAAATTTTTCCATCCTATCTAGTATCTTGCTCAAGTCATTTAGATGTTCAGCTCTAATCATAGATTTTCCTAAAGTATCATCAACATAATATTCCATAGTCCTATGCATCATGTCATGAAAAATAGATGTCATGGCTCTTTGATAGGTAGCACCAGTATTTTAAGCCCAAATGGCATAACATTCAAACAGAAGGTGCCCCATGCACATGTAAAAGTAGTTTTCTCTTGATCCTCTAGAGCAATTTTTATTTGATTATATCTAGAAAAACCATCCATTAAAGAATACATCTCAAAGACTGTGGTCATGTCCACTATCATATCAATGTTAGGTAATGGAAAATCATCCTTAGAGCATGCTCTGTTGACATCTCTAAACTTTGTGCACACTCTGATTGATTTATCTAGTTTTGAAATAGGTACAATATTAGAGATCCACTCTGCATAGTCAATAACTTGAATGAATCTGGCTTTCAGGAGCTTCTCTAATTCAGCTTTTACCAAGAGTGCAACATGAGGATGCATCTTTCTCAATTTTTTCTTGACAAGTTTGACATTTGGAGCTATAGATAAATGATGCATTATAAGATTAGGATCCAACCCTGGCATGTCTAAATATTTCCATGCAAAGTTGATCTTCTTCTTTGTTAGGAATGTTGTAATTTTTTTCTTCTCTTCTTGTAATAAAGATTGTGCTACATGAATCAACTATGGTTCTTCTGTTGTTCCCAAGTTGATGGATTGAGTGGGCTCAATTAGAACTAGAGATCTATCCTTTAAATGACTCAGAAGGACATCAAATATCTCATCCTTAGGTGCCTCAGAGAGGTTTTCACCTTTTGATACGTCTTTTATTTTTACTTTTGTACATTCTAAGACTACCACAAAGTGGTTTTCACCCTCAAAACTCCTTTTCTTTTTATTCTTATTCTTATTTTTCTGACTAAGATACTTGATGTTTGACTTTGTCATGCTAATGCTTGGTTCACTGATGGAAGTCCTCATAGGTTCAACTACATTGAGGTAGCAAGAAAGGGCATAGTCATTTGGGAAGGTATAAATACCATGGCTTGGATTTGTGGAGGTTTGATCAAGAAGTTCAAGATGTTGGATAGTCAAAATGGGGAAAGATTGGGAGATAGTGTTTACAAATATGGATTTGTCATCATCAGTCCTAACCTGATGCTCGATTTCAAAGATGATATTACAACTTAGGTTATTCAATTTGTGAATAGGCTCAATGTCATTGTGGAAGTCCAATTCAACCAGAGGTGGATCAGACTCGATAAGTTCATCATTTCACTCTAGACTTACATTGGATTTAGGTGCATATTGGTGAATAACATCAACATGTTTCTCTGTAATAAGATCATCTTCTTCTAGAATGACTCCCCATTCATATTCATTAGATTCTTCATCTATGCCTCTAGGAAATCTAAAAACATGATTAAAGTCAAGATGAATACCCCAAGAAGGGTTACCCTCAGATTCTTATTTGAATTCATACTCATGGGAGTTTGTCTCAGAATAACTACCACCTTCCTCTTTGTCTATTTGATTGTCTTTGAGATTAGTTGGTTCTTGTGTTGTAACTATCTCTTGATTGATAGTAGGTTCTTGTGTTTATACTACATTAATTCTTTTGATTGGATCATCTTCAGCATCGAGGAGGTTTTTTATTTCCTTAGGCAAACACTCATAAGGGATGAGTTCAGAGCTTTCTAAATCACTATCTGATGGTTCAGTTTCTTCCTTCTTAAGAAGGGGTTCTCCTGGTGTGATCTGCTCTATGACATGAGAACAATTACCTTTGAGGTGGAAGGGTTTCTTTTTAAAGCCTAATCCAACAGTGTCTTTGTTTGCCCTACCAGTATGTGAAATAGGTGTCACAAGACCTTTTCCTCTAACTCCTAGAGATCCTTTACCTGGATATCCCATCTTAGCTATCAATTTATCTCCTAGACCATATGACTTAGAAGGGATTTTGGATACTGTAGAGTCATTAGTTTGAACAACTTGAGATTCAAGTTCATCTTTGTATAGCCATGCAAGCATAGCTTCATCCTCCTCAAATTCCTTCTTGGAGACATGTTCTGCTACAAAATTCATTTTATATGCCTCAAGAGGTTCTTTAGAGTTTGGTTTGGACTGTTTCAAAGACTTCCCATAAGACTTAGGTGAGATAGGGAGAGATGTCAAAGATAAGACTGGCTCTATAGTATATTCTCCCATACCATTTTCTTTGATAGTGACCTCTTTTTCAATGTCTTCCATTTTAGATGTGGATGCTTCTTGGGTTGGCTTAATGGAAGATTCTTTGTTATTAGGCACAAGTTTATTTGCACTTTCCTTCAATGTATTGCAAGTGGTAGATATATCTACTGGAATAGTGACTGTTGGTGTTTGAAAATTCTTACGCCACTTAGGGCTACCAATATGCCTTGAGACTAATGTTAGGAGTGGTTAATTCCAAGTATGAGAGCTCTGCAAGACAACTAGACCAACTATAGGGTCTTAATATGCCCTCTTCTACTTTTGGCTCTGTAAAACCAAGGTGGATGCACCTAATCCAGACAAAACTCCACTCACTACACACCTTATACTTCTGGATTCATAAAGCAGATCATAGTAAAGGATTACTAAATACTAACCAGGTATTCATTGAATCAACTCTACTATGCAGGGTAAAATGGTCTTGTGAAGGGTATTACTACTATCAACCAAATAATGAAAAATACTTGAAATGGTGTTGATATTCAAAGATGCAGGAAATAACCAAAACCCATCAAACACTGAACTCAACTGAATGTACTAATCCTTGATCAGTGCCATTATCCATTGGGAAAAACATCAAATGCAAGTATAGAAACATGAACCAACTACTATCAAAGACTCAAAGCCATAAATACAACTATTCCAGCCCATCCACTACTTATAAGATCCTTCTGTAGATGAATCTAATGAATCTATGCCCTATCCAAAGTATTTTTCACTTGATCCTAGATCAAGAACTAAAGACTAGAACATATGCAAAGGTAACCCTATGCAATCGACCAAAAAATCCAAAACTCATAAAACTGACACCAAGGAGAGACTTGAAAGCTTGAAACAATTATATTAAGTATGATGAATCATGTACATGTCTATACTAGAAATGAGACTACCACTTAAATAACCTGCAAAAGATACAAAGAAGTTCTACTCAGCCTCCTGCAATGCGACAGAGCTTTCTATTTCCCACTGGAACCAAATAGAATGGAACCTCTGGAACTGATAAAATTTAGAACCCTTACTCAATCAAAAAATCAAAAATTTATACCACTAGCCACCTTGGGAATCTCAAAGAGATTGCATGAAGCTTAGGGTGACTACGGTTAGGGTTACAATGACTAAACCAACCACAAATGATCAAAAACTTATTGCAAGGGAAGAACAAGAAGCCACTTGGAGAAAGAGATCTCAGACAGATCTTCAATCATGAAAATCTATGAGCCAGTACAAGATACTAGGGATATCCATGAAAACTAGTCAAATTGGTCACCTGCAAACAGCTTCTCGAGCTCAAAAATACACTCCACCAGGTACAAAACAACTTCTGCAACTGACCATAGGAGCCCTGGATCACATCACAACAACCAACACCACCAAACCAGATCAAAAACTATCATAGAAACCATCAATTATGGTACTTCATGTCACTACAAACCCTCTGCAAATTTGAATTCAAATGCAACGGCTAATCAGCAAAATTTAAAACATGGTCGTCGATCTTTTTCCCTTCTTGGGAAATCGGGTGATCATATTTAATTCATGACAGTCATGGGCCCCTCAAAAAGTCAATAGCCCCATTACCAGTCAGCAACCAATTGGAAAAGAGCACATCGGCAGCACTGGCACCGTGGACCCACCCGTAACTCGGCAACTGCGATGCCAAATAGTTGTCGCATGATCACATAGCCCAAAACTGGGCTATGCGAACATACAACAAGCCACGAGATTTCCACCCTGTCACCCGCTAGCCAATCAGGAACAACCTTATCATGAAAATGGATCAACTGGACCCCTTTAAACACATAACCCTTGGCCCCACTGACAAAAAGCCAAGTTACTACCTCAGACCAGTGAAAAGTGAACACATCGCAAGAAACTAAGAACCGGACCCACCACACTGTTGCCCTTGTGAATCACTGGAAGATCGAATGGTTGTCACATGATCGCAAGGGGAAAGAATATTCCTTATGGTCATGCGACAGCTGTAAGATCAAAGGGATCTGACAACCGGGCCCGCGACTGGCAAGTTCACCACATCACCGCTCTGCATCCAATAGAACTCTACCACCTCAGCATCCTCTGATAGCGATCCCACAGTCCATTGCATTGCCGAAGAAGATCAATGATTGTCGCTATATCATGATCTTAAAAAATGAGCAGCTTTCCCTAGCAGTATAACAACAACCGTGAGATCTTACTAAAGTTTAACCCCTTGGGAAGGAAAAGGTCCCACCAACCGATCGCACTTTCACAGTTAGGACTGACAAACAAGGAGTGCTGGCAAGAAGAAAGAAATGTGAGGTCGAAAACACGTAGGATTTTTGGTGAAAGATCGAAAACACAAAGTTTTCACACAGACCCAAAGGTGGCAGGGAAACCGAAAACATCATGAGTTTTCAAAAACATTGTGGGTTTTCGACACTTAGGTAGATTCTGAAATTTATTTCCTACAGACCTTAGAACTTGAATAACTCTCTGGGTTTGCGATTCAGCACGTGTGATTTGAACTAGAGCAAGGTGACACAATGAAGAACACAGGGCAGGACACTTCAAGAAAACTTGCAAGGAAATGGGCCATTTTCAAAAGATTTTGCAATGACAGGAAAATGGACCAACAGTGACCTCTACTCCTTCATAGGGAAATTTCAAGCATTGGTGGAATGTAGAAGGAATAGCCTTCATCTCATGTATCCATGGTCTCCCTAGAAGAATTTTGTTAGCCAAAGGTAGATCAAGAAATTGACATATAGTATCTCTGATAATCAGACCTGCTCTGATAGGTAAGACAATGGGGCCTTTAGAAGATATTTCTTGTTCATCATAGGCTTTTATAGTTATTTTATTTCTAGGATCAATAGCCAATTCTAAAAATCCCAATTGTGTGACCAAGCTGTAAGAACAAATGTTTAGGCTAGCGCCCCCATCTATCAACACAAATTTGACTCTACGGTTCTGGATCAAGACTTCTATATGCAAGGGTTGGTTATGTGAGTGACTCAAGGAGTTTTCATCTTCCTCTGAAAAGGATATATACTATGGAGATGTAAGATGTCAAACCATAGTCTGGAACCTATCTAAATCAAGGTTGTCAGGAACATTGGATCTGAGCAAAGCTTTGTCTAAAATAGCTCTATGAGCTAGAGATATCCGAAGCAACTCAAACATGGAGATTTTTGCATTAGTGTGTTGGAGTTTTTGAATAATGCTATAAGATGTTGGCCTCATATCTTTAGGATTGGAAGATTTAGAAGCAGCCTTCTATTTGGAAGCGGAAGAAAGATTGAAAGGCATCTTAGGGACATTTGATGAATCCAGGATTTGTCCATTTAGATGTGCCTAAGCCTGTGATCCAGTTACTGCATTAGCTGAAGTATGATCTCTAGCTCTTCACACAATTGTGATGACATTGCAATGCTCAAAGAGACAAGGTTCAACCATATCGATAACAACATTATTTCCAGGGTAAGCATAATTGACCTTTTCCCCCATATTAGGCTGAGAAGATGAAACTTCTTGACCATGTTTTGGAAATGGTTTTATGAATGTTGTATGATCATTATTGCTCTTATGATTGTCAATCATGATGTCTCCCTTATCAATTAGATCTTGAATAGTATGTTTCAAGCATAAGCAGTTATTAGTTTTGTGACCTTTACCCTGATGGAAATCACATAATTCATTCTCTCTCCACCATTTTGGTTTAGGATCAAGATCAGATTGTTAGATCTCAAGAAAAGAGATGATATTATTAGCCAGCAAAGTTCTCATAGCTTATTCTAAAGATTCTCCAAGAGGAGTGAACTTTCGTTTATTATCAATGGACCAAGATTTGTATTCTGGCTTCTTTTGAGATGGTTCAGACACCTTTTTCTCTAAGGCTTTGATGGCTTGGGTGCCAATAGTTAGATTGAAAGCTTGTGCCTTTGATGGGGCATGGATGGTATCAACAATACCATCTATGATGATGTCTTTATTCTTGTTCCAATTTTTGTTCTTGTCTTTAGAACTGGATCCTAATTCATACTTGTCCTTTTGAAGCATGATGTCTCCTTTTTTCACAAGTACCTTTTCAATTTTGATTGCATTGTCTACCATCTTATCAAAAGATGTATGATCTTGCATTTGTAAAGGGTAGTTGATCTCTGGGACAAGATTATTAATGAAGATTTCCAGTTTCTCAATTTCTGGAATAGGCCTAGCATATAGAGAGAATTTCTTCCTCCATTACTTGAGAAATGTCAGGAATGGTTCTCCTAGATATTGTTTGAGATTCCAGATATCAATCATGGTGACTGGATGTTGAATGTTGTAGGAGTATTGCCGATAGAACAATTTGATCAACTCCTCAAAATTTTTGATAGTAGAAGGCAATCTAGAGAACCAATGAATGGCTGCTCCCCCCAGAGATCGAGGAAAGAGATGCATCTGATAATTTGGTTCATGCATGAACTCCATAGATTGTGTACACAAATCTCTAACATGATCTTGAGGATCAGAGTGTCCATCATACTTATCATATTTAGGCATCTCCACTCTTTTCAGGAATGGTGGCATGTACAAGTCTTTGTCAAATGGAAAAGGACATAGGGCCTCCATAGAGAACTCCTTGGGTTCCTTTTGTTTCTCAAGTTTATTAAGTTTGACTTGCATGGCATGCATCTGTTTCATCATAGCTGTGAGTGGAGTTTCTTCCTCATGAGTAATGATATCTTCAACATTAAATTTGGGAGGAAGTTTATCTCCTTGATGAGCTAATTCTAAAAAGTATGCCTCTCTGTCTTCTTTCAAGAAATGCTTCATCATTCTTTTGAAGTTATCATCATTTTGATATTGATCAATTTCAAAAGGTGTAGGTTCTTGATCTACACCATGTTGAGATTGAGCTCTTTGAGAGCCAAAGTTTGTCCCTGATTGAGACATGGTAGTAGTTCTCCCTGGGATAGATCAACGAGGAGTTTTTTGATTACCTCCATGAGTTGATGAAGGAGGAATGTAACCAGATTTCAATCAAAAATGTCCAAGATAGTCATCTTCATAAAGACCAGAATTGTAGAGTTTCTCAAGAGTTGGAGCTTGGAGAGTATTCAAAGGTACGGTATGGGATATTTCCTAGAATTTCTTGTGAGAGGAAGCTCTAGTTTCCACCATTAACCTTGGGTGAAGCAAAAGAATATGATGAAGACAACTAAAGAAAGATCTGATTCAAGAAGATCAAATGACACAACCTTGTCAAGGTTTGGTTGATTGAAGCTTAGATTAGACGTAAATGAAGGAGACTGTGCCCTAGATGTATGGGTAGATGCCCAAAAAGATAGCGAACACGAGTTCACAACACAACCATTTTGAAGATGGATTGAAGATTGATAGTTATGACAAGGTTTTCACACAAGATGATAAAGACTCAAATCAATTAAAAAAAAGGCTAAATTGGATTCAAAAGGCCACTTTAGGAAAAGGATTGGATTCTCAGTAATTGTTTCTCTATTCCTGATACAATGATTTTCTTGATAGACTCTGGAAATAGGTTGGAAAAGCTGGGTCTCTAACAGTTCTGACAATTTTTCAAAATTTCTCAAATGACTTTCCGTAGGCTCGTACGACAGTGGGTATAGCATGAAATGACAATTGACAAACTTGTACAACTATTGCAAAACTCGCACGATAGTTGATAGCAAGGTTTTTGACTTTTTGAATTGACGGGTAGCAAAACTCGTACGACAGTATACCATATACCATACAACAATCTGGGGGTTTTGAAATGACAATAGCCAAAAGTCATATGACTTTCTAACTTTAAAAGATGACTTTTGATTCCAGAAAGGTGTTTAACATCAGATTTTGCAATTTTTCAAATTTTCAGTTTCAGATTGTTCACAAAATTATCTATCTAAATTTGAAGATTGTCTCGGATTGATTCATTCTTAGTAACTAGATATATAAACAAGCACACAAAATAGCAAGCAAGTGATTTCAAGAACGTCTAAAAATAATGAACAGGAGACAAAGCAACCTTATGCATGAACAATCAAATGATTGAATTGTGCTAATCCCTAGGAGTGCTAACAGTGTATGTTCCAAAAAAATTTACAATAACACACATATTCCTAGAAAATGAAAATTTGGCCTCACTAAAGTTTTTAGTAATGGTTTGACTCTGCAACTTTTGTGATCTCAAGAGGGTGAACTCCAATCCAGGCGCACCAGGGTTTTGACACAGTCTAAGAAATTAATCAATCAAGAGCTGCTAGGGAGATCTAACAGCCCAACAAGAGACCACACCTATGAAGATTTCCTCCACAAGGACATTTATATAGCGGCAGCTGCTACCATGACGAAAATGGCTATTACCGCTTGAGGTTTCGTCAACGTGGTTGACCCAATTTAAGGTAATGTCCACTATGGTTAACCCTCTCTAAAGGTGACTCACAAAAGATACCACATGGAGACAGGTTCCAGATTCAAGGATCTAAGTTTCTGGTACTACCCAAAAAGGGAGTAGAGCATAATCCTCTAGCCTTTCCACTTTTAACCCAAACAAAGCAGACAGATTAATCCAACATGCTAAGACCAAGATTATCTCACAAAGATCTATGATGTCAACCACTCATGATCTATCAACCTCTCCAGAGAGAGAATGTATCAATCAGAAGTTGAAGACACACAAATCTAGTAGAACGTGAGACACTCTCAGTAACCTCCCTACCTACAAGGGTTCCTTCATTGAGAAGAGTTTCATTGGAAACCCACTCTCTCAAGAGCCATGAATAGTGTTCATAGGGCCTATTTACTATGTGTAACAAAGATGCTGAAAAGCAAATCTATGTTCATTTTTATAGCCCAAAATGAAATTTGTGATATGAAAGCAATAAAGGTCACACAAGCTTGACACTCAAGAGTTCTTTTTAATCCAAATCGAAATGTTATCAGCTAAAAAGATTACCTGAATTCCTCGCAACGTGCTTAGTAGATTCTTACCTATTTTTAGCAATTCTTACACTTTTCCCAATCAAAACCAGCAGAAATCAATCAAAAATAGCAAATTTCAATTGCTAATGTTAGCTGTCAGTCCAAATCAAGAAAATAAATCTGGAAAACTGCTTGAAAAAGTGAAACGACAATTGAAACCTAGCACTAAAACTTATATGATAGTGGGTCTCCTCCCAGATGACAGTCCAAAAACTCGCATGACACTGGGTATCAGATAATATGACAAAAGAGCTTCCAAATGACACTTTAATTTTGGTGGTACAATCCTCAATCAAATAAACTATCGTACGATAGTGGGTATCCTCTAATACGAGTTTTTGACAAAACTCATACGAAAATTGTACGGACAAAAATTAAAAATTGCAGCTTGGAATAGAAAATGACAAGAAGATGATAGAAATTGATATAAATTGAATGGAAACCCATTTCAAGGTCCCACGGTGGGTGCCACAAATGTGTGTGTGAATTTTGTACCTAACTGTAGACACAACACTTCAGTAAAACATTAGAGGTTAGTTAAAATCAAAATTATGCAGTGAAATGGAAACTAATCTAACCAGGTGATTTACTGCCTTCTAGTGGGTGCGAGTATGTATTCTCAGATTGGACCGAGATCAGTGACCTTGATGACACCTAAACGAAAGATTTGAATGCAAAATCTAGATATGAATTAGATGCAAATTAATTTATATTTTTGGTTTTTCTATGCAATTATGATGAAAAATGATATGAAATCTAATCTATATGAAAAACTAATATGCAATGATTTTAAGAATTGATATGAAAAACAAAATTGATCTCACAAACGTGGTTGATTCGCAAGATTCTTCAAATACCAATTCACCAGCATAAGTTTGCAAAATTCTGAGATTGTTTGTGAAGAGCTGAGCCTTGATTTTATAGAAATCTAGGGCTTTGGGGATGCATGGAAAAGTCATAAATCACTCTAGTTTATTTTTGAGTCAACAAGGAATTAAAGATAGTTAACTCACAAAAAATCAAGCAAAAACAAATTTTTGATTTAAATCAGAAGTTGAGATCAGCTTTTAACTCAAAAAGAGAGTTGAGTTTATTTTTAAAACAACTTGAATCGATTTTCTGATTTATAGTTTAACTATTTTTTGGGTGTGCATAATTAATCATGAATTAAATAAATAAATAAAGTGATTTATCCTCAACTTAACTGATTTTAAAAATAAAACAATTGATCTATGGGTTAATCAATTATTAAATCAAACTTTTATTCAAAAACTATATTATTAAATTTGACAATTGACATTAATTAATTAATTAATTAAGAATTTAATCAATTAGTCACAGGATATTTGATTTATTGTCAAAAAATAATAATACAATTTAGGAATAAATATAATTAAATCCAATGAAATGATTAAGTGGCAGTATTAAATCTAATTAATTAAATATTGAGAATATTCAATTGATCAAATTTTAGGATAAAGAAGATTTATCGCCAAATAATCATTAAATTAAAGATAATTATGATGAATAGGAATATTACTAGGGATATTCCCCGATGCAGATTTTGAGATAATCAATTAGGATTCGATAATGTTCAGATGTGCCTTAGGTTAGGACTTTGATGTCGATTTCGTTTGATGTGTCGACATAGGAGGTTAATGAACCTATAGCCCATTTTTGGGGTATTACAGGTGCGAGTATGATGCTCTCAAATTGGAATCGAGATCAGTGACAATGCAACACCAAAATGAAGGATTTGAATGCAAACAATTGAAAAACTATATGAATGCAAATTTAATCTATATTTTTGTATTTTCTATGCAATAATATGAAAAACTGTATGAATCTAAGCTAGAATGTATGAAATTGAGTTTGAATGCAGATTTAATCTAAGAAATGCTATGAATGGATATGAAAATCTATGATATGAAACTATGAATGCTCAAAACAATAAATGAAAATCTCACAATAGCCTTGATTCGCAAAAGATTGATTCTTCAATCACAAATTTACCAGAGTGAGGATGCAATTTTGAGGTCTTTGATTGCCAGCCAAACCTTTGTGAAGAGCTGAGCCTTGATTTTATAGAAATCTAGGGATTTGAGGATGCAAGAGAAAAGCCATATATCACTCTTGATAAACTCAAGTTGATTTTTGAGTTATCAGGAAATCAGAGATAATTAACTCATAAAAATCATGCAAAAAGTAGGGTTTAACTCAAAATAGAGTTTAGATCAAATTTCAACTCCTCATCAGATGTTGAGTTTCAATTTTAAAATTGGTTGTTAATTTCTAGTTGCCTTCTTTTTAGATTGTGCATGATTTAATTATAAATTAATTAAATAAATAAAGTGATTTATTTTCAACTTAACTAATTTTTGAAATAAAACAATTGATTTATGGGTTAATCAATTATTAAATCAAACTTTATTCTAAAACTATATTATTAAAAATTGACAATTGACTTTAATTAATTAAATAGGAATTTAATCAATTAGTCATGAGATTTTAGATTTTATTGTCAAAATTAAATAATACAATTTAGAAATAATTTAATTTAATTTAATTTAATAATTAAGTGGCAATATTAAATCTAATTAATTAAATATTCAAAATATTCAATTAATCAAAATTTAGGATAAATAGGATTTATTGTCAAATAATTATTAAATTAAAGATAATTAAGATAAATAGGAATATTGCTAGGAATACTCTGATGCAAAATTTAGATAAAATCAATTAAATTCAATAATGTGCAGATGTGCCTTAGGTTAGGATTTTGATGTTGATTTCATTTGAATTGAAGATGTAGGAGGTTAATAGCCCATTTTTGGGGTATTACAATATTTAACCGAAGATGCAAGGGATTGGTATACGAACTTGTCTGATGCATTGATTAGCTCTTGGGTTGAATTTAAAAGGATACTAAGGGAGTGGTATGGATATCATTCACATCAAAATTTTGATTTTCATAAGTTGACTAATATTCACATGACAATAATGAATTGGTGGAAGACTTCATTACTAGGTTTATGAAGTTTAATAAAATTCTACCTCATCTGAAGCCAATTAATCCTATGTGCTTGGTTTTAAAAAAAACTTCTTTTGACCCAAAATTAGATTTGAATTGAGGACAATAAATACTCTAGTCCTCACTAATGCATTTAGAGATACATTGAACATTGAAAGTAATAGGAAAGTCTCTAGAAAATTTAGCAGGAGAGATGAAGTAAAGATTTTACAAAATACTAAAGGGAAATAAATCAAGAAACCCAAGGGAGAAGACAAATTGGATAAATTTATGAGTTCTTTGAAGGAACTAACCTATAAGGTAGATATAAATGAGAATGGTATACCTTATGATAGACCAAATTATCAAAGGAATGATAAACCGAGGCTTCATGATATGCATTATAATATAAATCAGCATGGTGAGAGACCAAAAAGTAATAATCAAAAGGAAACTTCTAGAAAAGATACTCTTGATCCTTTGAAAAATTTTAGAGATCTTATGGTAGAAAATACCTCATGATGCATGGCATGTAATCTACCTCCCTCTCCATTGCAATGTGTTGTAGCTCATTCCATGCAAGGAAATGCGACAACATATGAGGCTTATTAACAAAGAGAATGTAATCATTCTATTAATATATTATCAATCAAACCTTATGCAGTAGATGAAGAATAATCATCTTTTAAAGAATTAGGCTTTGATTATGATCTGAATAATTAGAGTTGCAATATCCATACAAACCATGAATAAGTGCTCTCTAGTTATGAAAAATGATGATATAAATAATACTCTAGTTTGCACAACAAGTACACTATAAAATTAGGATTAATTTAAAAGACCATATAAAGAAGAGATTAAAGATCTTATAGTTTTCACAATTGCATAGGTTAGGAGTAATTATATTTTGAGGAACAAGTCTATAGACCTGAATCAGGGTAAGTCTGGTAGCTTGATTTAAAAGACAATAAAAAAGACAGAAGGGATTTGTCATAAACTTGTTGGAAACTGCAATTGAAGCAATTGTTGCATTGTCATTGATGTCAAACCTTAACTAGTAAGACTATTGCTATCTAAGAAAGTACTATATCTATTTGATTGTTGAGAAGGATTAGGGCAAGGGTGATAATAATAAAACCTAGAGAAAGGTTGAGTTATTTGATACTTCAATGAGTACTTGATTATGTGGCACAATCATAAGATAATGTATTTTTTATCTAAGTGAGAATCAAGACTGAACAAGTAGGCTTAACTGATAAAAAGTGAAGAAATCTAGTTTAAGTTGAGTGATGTTAGTGTTGACCAAGCCAGTATATACTGAGTAAATTTAGTGTTGACCGAACATTAGTGTATTGCTGAGGGAAATAGTTTCAAGTGGTGACCGAGCTACGCAGTGATGACTGAGGAATTGAACACAGTATTGATTGACCATTAGTAATTTACATTTGAGGAAGAATTCAGATTCCTAGCTGACATGTTTGAATTCTTGGATTATGTAAATCATGTTGACTTTATTTATTGACTATATGGAGCATTTAATGCACAATAAATCATTTTATTGTGATTCCAATAAAGAGATTAAAGAAGTTTCTAGAAGGATCGATGAAGAACATAATGTTGGAAGGATTCGTTGAATCTGACCTCAACCTAAGATCTATAGAGGAGATTAAGTGGCAAAAGATGGATCTACCTATCGATGAGGTATAAAGAAAACCTAAGTGTGAGGTTGAGGAGGGATGTTGGAGTTGTTGTTGTTATTGACTGAATAAGCAGAAAGGCTAAAGGTGAAGGAGTTGATCAGAGTTGTGATTTCTTGAAGGGATTTCTGAGTAGATCAATGGTAGAGATGGAAATGGAACTCAGTCAGTAAGCCAACATATGTGTAAGAATTGGATCTGTTATTTGTAAAGTGATTTATATTTTTTCAAATCAAATATTATTGTTACTTTCTAATCATTGTATCAATCAAAATCCTTTAATCAAGGTTGTCCTAACAGTCATTGTATAAATCCTTTAATCAAGGTTGCATTCTAATGGAAAGTACTTAAGTCCTCTAACAAGGTGCACTACTAACAGGGTGATTGAAATCCTTTAACAAGGTCACACCTAAAAGTGTGTTTCTAAACCTTTGATAGGGTTGGCTTTTCATAGAGCTCACTTTAGAAGAGTGAAAATATTAGTAGCACATGTTACAAAGTGGTTTTTCCCAAATTGGGTTTCCACTATAAATCCTGGTGTCAATACTTGTGTGAATGTTTTGGTTTGAACATTTTTATGTTTTGCAAGTTAAATACTGATGGATATTGGACTGCATGTTATATGTTTTTGGTATACATTTTGTAATGACCGAGTAGCTGTTGGTTATTAGATCTGAGTTGTTGAAGTGTTTGAAAGTATAATTGATACATCTAGACCTAAGAACAACTGATTGCCCCCCTCTCTATTGTTATAAATCATATTAACAATTGGTATCAGAGCTGTTGATTCTTACAAAGAACAAGTTTGAAGGTACTTGAAGCAAATGATCAAGATGTATAAAAAGGAGGTACCGAAGTTGAATAAGGAGAACTTCCCTGCATGGCAGAGTCTGATGAAACTACATCTAGTTTGTATTGGTCACTCAACAAAATATTATGTTGAACATGACTATGTTACACATGCTGCACCTTTGGCTGCCAAGGAGATGAGAGCTAAACAAGAACACAATCAAGTAATGTTGGAGATTGCATCTACCTTAAGCTATCCTAAATTTGAAGACATTAAAGATTGCACAAATGCAAAGCAAATGTGGGACACTCTTGCAAACATCTATGGTGGTGACATAAATGTACTAAGAGAAAAATATTTACCTAAGGAGGCTCATGAATATCTGAGAGGAAAATTAGGGTTTCTTCCCCTAACTAAGGCTACCTAGTCAAGCTAGGAGCACTGCATCAAACATTTTGCAAAGAGTGTCTGACAAATTGATGTTGAAAAGGTCACACTTTAGGAACAACCTAGATTTGTGAATAATACAACAAAGCTGATAATCAGTCATAAGCAAGATGACAAAGGGAGAAATATTGTTACCAAGCTAACAAGATGATATCTACATCTGAAAGATGCAAGTTCTAGATGTTGCTTTGGCACTATTGTCAAAGAGAGAGATGAGTCAGATGAAAACACATGGTGAGATTTCATGGAAGATCAAGAAAGAAGGAGAGATTCAGAGGAAAGGGACACATAAAATATTCAAAGGGAGTTACTATGTGGTCAGTCAAGCTAAGAAGCTAAGAGATTTAGAATCAGAATGAAGCTAAGGATATTAAAAATGTTTTCTGATGAACTGACAAATTTTGGATTGGTTGGTGAATCATGTGTTATTCATATGGTGTTTCCATCAATGCCAAAGAGGGAGATTGTTGGAAACTACAATTGAAGCAATTGTTGTATTGTCATTGATGTCAAACCTTAACTGGTAAGACTATTGCTATCTAATAAAGTACTATATCTATTTGATTGTTGAGAAGGATTAGGGAAAGGGTGATAACAATAGAACCTAGGGAAAGGTTGAGTTATTTGATACTTCAATGAGTACTTGATTATGTGGCACAATGATAAGATAATGTATTATTTATCTAAGTGAGAAGCAAGACTGAACAAGTAGGCTTAACCGAGAAAAAGTGAAGAAATCTAGTTTAAGCTGAGTGATGTTAGTGTCAACGAAGCTAGTATATGTCAAGTAAATTCAGTGTTGACTGAACATCAGTGTATTGCCAAGGGAAATAGTTTCAAGTGGTGACCGAGCTACACAGTGTTGATCGAGGAGTTGAACATAGTATTGACCGAGCATTAGTAATTTACATTTGAGGAAGAATTCAGATTCCTAGCCAACATGTTTGAATTCTTGGATTATGTAAATCGTGTTGAATTTATTTATTGACTCTATGGAGCATTTAATGCACAATAAATCATTTTATTGTGATTCCAATAAAGAGATTAAAGATGTTTCTAGAAGGATGGATGAAGAACATAATGTTGGAAGGATTCATTGAATCTGACCTAAACCTAAGATCTACAGAGGAGATTAAGCGGCAAAAGATGGATCTACCTATAGAAGAGGTATAAAGATAACCTAAGTGTGAGGTTGAGGAGGGATGTTGGAGTTGTTGTTGTTATTGACTGAATAAGTAGAAAGGCTAAAGTTGAAGGAGTTGATCAGATTTGTGATTTCTTAAAGGGATTTCTGAGCAAATCAGTGGTAGAGATGGAAATGGAACTCAGTCAATAAGCCAGCATATGTGTAAGAATTGGATTTTTTATTTACAAAGTGAGGTATATTTTTTTAGATCAAATATTATTGTTACTTTCTAATCATTATATCAATCAAAATCCTTTAATCAAGGTTGACCTAACAGCCATTGTATAAATCCTTTAATCAAGGTTGCATTCTAATGGAATGTACTTAAGTCCTCTAACAAGGTGCACTCCTAACAGGGTGGTTGAAATCCTTTAATAGGGTCACACCTAGTAGTGTGTTTGTAAACCTTTGACAGGGTTGGCTTTTCATAGAGCTCACTTCAAAAGAGTGAAAATATTAGTAGCATGTTACAAAGTGGTTTTTCCCAAATTGGGTTTCCACTATAAATCCTGATGTCAATACTTGTGTGAATGTTTTGGTTTTAACATTTCTATATTTTGCAAGTTAAATATTGTTGGATAGTGGATTGCATTGTTATATGTTTCTGGTATACATTTTGTAATGACCGAGTAGCTATTGGTTATTAGATCTGAGTTGTTGAAGTTTTTGAAAGTATAATTGATACATTTGGACCCGAGAACAACTGATTCCCCCCCCCCCCCCTCCCCTCTCTATTGTTCTAAATCATATTAACAAAACTCAAAAAAAGGAGGAGAGGAATAAGTTGCAAAAAATTATTCAGAAATATGTACCTAAGGAAACATAGAGGAATGATGAGGAAAAAGCCAAATCTCCTACAAATAATGATCCCAAAAATCAAGTCCCTATAGAAGATAATAATTTGTCCAAAAACAAGGTGAGTAAGATAGATATATTACCAAACATGCCTTCATTTGATATTTCTTAGGTTTTATCTCAGATCAAGATATCATTAACTCTTTTAGAAATGATGAAGGTTGAAGAATATAGGAATAATATTGTAACACTGATTTCAAATATTTGAAATAAATCTGATGACCATCATAAGAATGCTAATGTTTTGGAAATTAAAGGTTGATAGTCAAGTAAATGATGTAAAAGAAGAGATCATTAAAACTCTTGAGGTATATTTAGGTACTACCTTAACCAAGAATCATTTCCAAGTTGATCCATTTTACATAAATTCGTTAATAAACATAAAGTTGGTAAAAGATTGCATGATTGATTCAAGGGAAACAATAAATATTATGCTTATGGGAGTTATGAAGGAATTAGGCATGTTGTTTGATAGTGCTTGTGGAAAATTTTATGTCATGAACAATAGATATGTCCCTATTATTGGTTTTGTTTGAGATGTGGAGTTGAAGTTGGCTTCTTAAATCTTAAAGATACAAATAGGATAAACATTATAGTTGTAGATATTCCACTGCAATATGGAATGTTGTTGTCAAAAAATTGGACCGCAATAGTTTTTGGAATTGTTCAATTGGACTTGTCTTATACAAAAATAATTGTCAATGGGAAGGAGGTTAGCTTTAATAGAGAGCCTAGATGAGTCCAAATAATTGAATCAATTGATCCTTAATTAGATGATTTATTTTTGTAACATAAATTTGGGATATTTTAGAGTAGATCTAATTCACAACCTCATTTATAGACTAGTTATCATATCACTACCAAAATTCAGAGAGATCAACAAAGGGTATGAAAATTGTACTTTTATGGTGCTTGCAACAAAGAAGCGAGTGGATCAAGAGTGATCTTTGTTATACCTACTGGGAAAAAAAATCAATTATTCCTATTTGTACTAACAATACAATTGAATATCAAGCCTTGTTGTTAGGTCTCAACTTGGCCATCAAGGATCGAATTAAAATATTGACTGTATATGGTGATTTTGATTTGATTGTCTCACAAGCTACCTGTCAAAATGTTTATCAAAAAATAAGACTTAAGTAGTATAAATTTGTTGTATGGGATACTTTGTAAAAAATTTATGCCTTTTCAATTGATTTGATAGACAGGTCAAACAACTTGATGGCATATTTACTTGCTAATATTAATTTGAAAAGACATGATATTACATTGGCTAAATTTTAAATGTATAGATCATTATGAATCCAAAGAAATATATTGCAATGCCTTTGTTGAGATGATTGATGGGAAATATGTTGTGTTTGGTAATGAAGTGGTCCAAATGAATACAAACAAAATTCCAAAAGGTTTAGTATCCTTGGAGAGCAGATTTAATGGAATGACAGATTTATCGTGAAGCCAAAACCTATCAAAAAGGAGGATCTTGAGGAAGTAAATTTTGGAACTAAAGCCTCTCCTAAGAAGGTGTAGATTATAATTAAGATCATCCTAGTATCACAAATATGCTCATTGCACTATTGAGAAAGTACAAACATGTCTTTTCTTGGTCTTATGATGTCTTGAAAGCGTTTAGAGAAGATCTTTTCTGACATGATATCCCATTGGAGCCAAATGCAAAGCCTTCATGAAGGAACCATGGTGGAAGAATTTTTCGTATGAAAAAAGAGGGTTTTAGGGCCCTCCAAAGATAAGTGAAAAAACTACAAGATTAGTTGTGCAAAGGAGATAATATTAGGGTAAGGGATGAAGTTGGGGATAAATCTGAAGAAGACATGCAATTTTAGGAAGAGAAAGAAGTGTCCAAAAATTATGATGAGGCTAGGTTTTTTAGAGTCATTTCTAAGTTTGGAAAGAGACTAAAGGTTAAAGTTTCCATATTTTCTATAAATATTAATCTATAAGAGTTGATCGATTGGATCAATGATATGGAAGAGTATATTGAGTATGAAGAAGTAGAATATCTTGAGAGGGTCAATTTTGTAAAGATCAAGATAAAAGGTCATGTTAAAATTTGGTGGAAAGAAGTTCAGTTAGAGAAAAAGACAAGAGAAAAGGAGAACACAACAAGATGAGATCAGATGGTGGAAAGATTAAAGAGGCAATTCATTCATGTTGATTGTGAGCTTGATTTGTTGAAGAAAATACAAGAGTTGAAGAAAGCAAGAAATTTTTTCTAGAGTGTATAGAAGAGTTCTATTGTGTCCTTATCAGAATGGGCCATTTTGAAGCCAATAAGGAGAAGGTTTCCCATTACATAAATTTTTTTACGTTGAGTATTCAAGAATAGTTAATAATGACAAGAATTTCTACCATTGAAGATGCATATCAATTTTCTTTGAAAGTATAAGAGAAACTAACAAATATGTTTGAGAGAAAGAAAAATGCAAAAGGTCATGTGGAAAGGCCAGTCGATAGTCTTATGGAGACTGAAATAAAGAGAGGAAGAAGAATGACAACTCTAGTAGTGGTACAAATTAGAGGAAAAATAATTCCTGTTGACCTTGTGATCAAAATAATGGAGATCAAAGAGTAAGAGGAAAAGGATGAGGACTAGGAAGAGGAGGCTTTTGTGGAACATTTTTTTCAATATAGAGGAGGGCATAGAGCCTATGAGTGTCCCCAACATCAAGGTAGGACAAATAGGAGACTAGAGGGAAATTCACAAGTTGCACATGTAGATGAGGATGTTGAGTCTTCACATTGTAAAGATGCTGAAAGAGGAGAGGTTATTGTTTCTATAAGAGCCTTGTCAAATGACAAGAAAGAACCAACACAATTTTTTTTTCACTATATGTAAGGGTAATGGCAAATATTGCAATGTTATTATAGATAACTTGGTAGTACTTATAACCTTGTTTTAGAGGAAATGGTTAATAAATTAAAGTTAGAGAGAAGGAGGCATCCCTATAAAAACTATTGGTTGCAAAAGAACCAGAAGGATTTAGTTAAGGAACAATGTCTATTAAAGTTCAAAATTAGAAAATATCATGATGAGGTATTATGTGATCTTATGCCTATGGATGTTTTTCATATGTTTTCAGGGATACTATAGAAATTTGGTCGCCATACAGTGCATGATGGGTATGAAAATACATATTCATTTGACAAAGGATGGAATCTAAGAAAAGTTGAGGCATTTTCCATATTTTCCACAATTGGAGCTAAATTAAATATATAAAAATTATAAAATGCAGTCAACGTGTGAGAAAATGATAAATACATAATTCTGAAAAATTGTAAAGGTTGAGACACTTTATTTCCTAATATCATAAGTACCAAAGATTTTTTGAACACACTTGGAGAATGGGAGGAGGGGAGAGGTGATTCAGTCTTTAAAATATCATTCAATATCATTTTCAACTTAAGCAATAAATTATACTATCCAATTAACGAGCTAAAAAGGAAAGCATGCATAAAAATAATCTACACAAAAAAACCAAAGTTTTTAAATGGAAAACCCAATGAAGGAAAAACCATAGTGAGAATTATGTCACATTATATATGAACAATTTCATAATTTTCTTTAAGGATCGCTACCTAAGGAAGCTCACTACACCATAATGGACTTGTTAAGAAAGATAAAATGGTATATAGACTTGAAGAGATCCACTTTCTGACAATAAGATACTTGAAGATTACAATGAGGAACATTAATATGAATTGCAATAACAAATGCATCTAGCTTGTACGAATGTGGCCATCTCCTTTTCACACCCTTACTACATCATCCAAAATTGAAATGCATCACAACTGATTTTTATTCCATTTATATCCTCCACAACATCCCAAAACACTAATTAGGTCAAGCCCTAAAAGAACTTTAGATGAAACATGCAATGCAACATAAGTCAACTTCAAACACATGCATCATGAATAAAAATGGGTTGTGGATCAACCCAATGCATAATATGGCCAAAACAATTCTCAAAACATCACAACACATTCTCCAAAGAAAATGTAATAGGTTAGAATCAAACTACAAATAAAGGAAACAAAATTATCAACCCCTTCAATAGCAATACTACCAAAATTGCCAACAATACAACTTTGCATCACTGGGGAGAGCAAAAAACATTAGGCAAACCAAGACATGAGAAATGTTGATAAACTGTATCATCCCTACAACTATTTCCTAAAGAATTTGATCATTATGTGCAAACATAGGAAGAGAAACCCACTGAATTGCAAAGAACAAAACATCCTGGATAGCTTGTAACACTTCAATAAATTGTATATTGCAATGCAGTACCCCAAATTAATTAAATATTATTATAAAAATAAATTTAAGAAATCCCATCTCAAAGAATTATATAAAAAATATTCATACACCAAATACTGCCTCACTTGAATATGATTTTTCTCTATTTGTTCACCTAATAATTTGTTCACCTAATAAAGTATCTTGATAAAAAAAATATCTTATTTACATTTCCCAAAAAATAAACTATATTCTTTTGTGCAAAGGTATTTTTGTCACCCAACCCACCACGATCCCCTAGACCTGAGCTTACCCTTTGTGCTAAGTTGGGTTACCAATGGGGTGAATTAAGGCAAAGACTAATCCCCTCATATTTGTGCAACTGCTCGATAGCCACATGGATCAAGTAAGACTGACCAACAAGATTCAAACGTTAGACCTCCAAAAGAAGAACACAAAACCTTCACACAAACTAACCCACATTATATCCATTTTATATTTTGATTGATGTAAAGAATGAAGACATTATATCTTTGGGTTGCAAGTCTAGGTTGATTGACAAGAGCACGAGGTCACGAGGTCCAGTCTACCCCCAATTCACATGGTAGTGGAGGACGTGTTAAACCAACATCACTACATTAAAAAGTTTACTAGAAACTTTTAAAAAAGACGTTATATCTCTTTCTTTATACAAAGATGTGTAATTATTAAAAAAACTTTTCAATCTTTATCATCCATATAATGATATTTATGTAAACTATTTATTTAATATATAAAAGCAAAATATATTAATAAATATAGATGTGAAATCCCACATCATCATTATTGATATTTTATAATGCTCCAAGCCGGCACCCCACTCAAGGGGTTGTTTTAGTGGAGCACAATTCCCACATACAATGAGAAAACCTAACTTCTTCATGTTGGGACCTCTTTACATTTTGTGGAGAATCAAAGCTATTTGACTAACAAAAAAAACAAACAGATCTGTCAGTCAATAGACGGGAATATAGAGCGTCCGCATTAGCCGGTAGGCATTCAAATCCAATTATTAGGCAATGATTACACGAAAGGGTACATGAACTGCTTTTTAAAGTTAAAAAACACAATGTGTCGGTGAGCAAGCGTGCAACACAAAATATAACTCTTCAATAATGTATATTTCTTATTTTTATTTGTTTTTATCTACCTCAAATTATTAAATAATACACCTAATCTTAAATTTTATTTCTTGACTATTCTATATAATGAATTTGCAGAAATAATGAACTTATTAAAATATAAATATATAATATTATGGTGGCTCAAAAAATAAGTTACAAATTATATTCAAAAGTAATGTTCTAAATGTTAATAGATTTGTGAAATTAATAGTTTAATAACAATATTTTTAAAGGATCTATAAAAGCATGTCATATTAATGATTTTTAAAAAATATTTTACTTATAATAAAAATAGTCATACTAATGATTTAAGGATGAATGTTATTGATATGAGATGTTTGTGAATTTGACTATATAAATCTTTTTTATTTATTTTATGGCTGAAAGGAAGACAAGAAAAATGAATGATGGACATTTTTTTTAGTTAGGTGAAATGAACTTACTAAAATATAAAAATTGCCATTATAATTGAGATTCTAGTTGAAGACCATATACTATAAATATTTTTTAATTAAAAGTTTTCACATTACAAATAATTATTTACAATTGTAATTTGATACTATATTTCACATATAATTGGTTCTAAGTTGAGTGCTTCTAAATTTTTTTTATTATATATTACTTTTTAGAAATTACATAAAATTAAAATTTTCCTTTAATTTAAAATAACATCTTTCCTCTTAAATGGAATGTCAAAAACACTCTCCAAGCACAATCCTATTAGTTTTAATCTCATTTCCTGGGTAATGTCTATCTGGCATTCAAGATACATTCAAGATATATATCTGACAGTATTTAATAATATCTGGAGTATAGTTGATAAGAGGCAACTGTCCTCTGATTTATCTCAGGTTTCTGATCAACTTGTTGATCTTCATAGGGCTCAGAAGAGCTTCCTGTTTTGCTCTCTTTTTGTTGTTTTCGCTTCTAGTTTAATAAATGCGTACCCCTCTTTTAGTCAATAAATTCAAATTCAATTTATGTTAAATTCAGGATTTCCATTTATCAGTAAATTCTATCAAATGTAAACCTTAAATATCAGATAGACAATACACTGAACCCTTTGATCTCATCTAATAGAAAAATCTTTATATAAGTTAAATTAGATACAAACCGTATAGAGTATACAAAATTTATATTCTGAATTTCAATTAATTAATAAGTACTATCAAATGTACATCTAAAATGTCAGATAGATATTATGCCTCCACTGAACCTATGATCTCATCCCTTGGAGTTAAAAAAAAGCTTTATACCTAAAGTTAGATACAAACTATATAGAAAAATATTCTACTGGCTATTCTCTAAACAGAATAGCACAAAGTATATGTCTGTATGAAAACTAAAATTTGCATATCACTAATGATTTTCATAGAATTTCTACTGGTCCGATCCTCATAATCTGTCTCCACAATGACATAAAAATGAAAAAAACTAATGAAAACACATTGTGTTAGGCGGATGTGTCGTATTATTTTATATAGAAAATAGTTTTTCATAGAGAAGAACTGAAAAATGTTATTGAAGCTGGAAAGAGCTTATGGTGATGTGTATTTTGAGAAAGGAAGAATTGATTTACTTTTCTAAGCCCACTGTACATGGGGAGTAAAGACAGACTTGCTCTTGAAAAATAAATGTGTGAATTAAAGAGGAATATTCTTGATGAATTATGGGAAGAATGAAATAGGCACCCACTATGGTAATGGCCCCCATTCTTTGGAGATAAGATTGAAATCAGTAAAGTATAGATGATTATTCCACTAGAAGAGAAAATTGTCAAACAGTTCTCATAAGCCCTTGAACAGCAGTTTATTCACATTTTATCAGGCTCTTGGGCTTCATTTTTCCAGTGGATTACAGATCCAGAGTTGTGAATCTCTTTAGTTTGATAAAAAGACTGGCGATTGGGACTGACCCACAAATAAGTTGGTTGGAGATCAGAGAAAGAAGGCTATGGTTAGTCTTTTACTTCTCTGAAATGTTTCTGAGATATGCCCAATTGCTCAGAAGCCCCTGATGAAATTGCATCAACTTGGTTTTGATGGTGTATTCCAAGTTTTCCTTGATTCTTGATATGATATTTCTTCAATTGTACTGCAACAATCTCTGTAAAATGCATATAAACAAATCTTGAGTCACAAAATAGGGTTCAATGATAAGATGATTTGGTGGGTTGATTCTAAATTTAAGGGATTACTACATGGTAAATGATCTGAATTGCTTAAAGCTTATAGTGTAATTGTATGCAGTTTGGGCAGGTGCTCTCTAATGGGGAAGAAGAAGAAGATGATGGAAAGAAAATGAGGCCACCATGGCTGAAGCCTCTGTTGAGTACAAACTTCTTTGTTCACTGTGAAAGCCATGGAGATTCCAGCAATATGTACTGCCTGGATTGTATGCTTGGTGCTATGTGCTCCTACTGTTTGACCCACCACAGAGATCATCATGTTATTCAGGTTAAGAGTGAGAATTACTTTTTTTTTCCCTTTCTGCCCTGTTGTCCATTGCTAGCAGACAATTCGAGATTTATGTACAATTCATGATTTATGTACAATTGTGACAAAACAGTTTTGTGTAATCAAAGTGCCAATTTAAATCTTTATGTAGCAAACTGCTTGGAATCATGTGCCTGTGTTAATGATGATAAAGCAATGAAAGCTGTAAGGCACACAAACAATTTTGTTAGTACCACCTGCCCTTAAAAATCATCCCTTTGGTTACGAGACTATTTGATTTCACAATAATTAACAGTGACCAACGTTTTGTTCTTTTAAAGTGACTGGAATCCCTTAATCTACCGTGATATAGAATGTTTATGAATTCACCATATTACCCAGTTTTAACAATTTCCATTCTCTCTAGAAACTTGAAGCTGCAGAGGCTATGAAAAAAGACCCAGTAATTTACAGCTTGGATTTTGTTTGTTCTTTCTTCATTTTTAGTTTCAGCATATAAGTATGGCAGCATTTTTGGATTTGATAATGTAATTTTGTATCCGTCATTATTAGAAATATGATCCAAGATCCAAAATATTGATCATAATTTTGTTTTTAACATAATTAAATTCAGAGATATTTCCAAACCTATATTATAAACTGTGAAAATCTTCATGTTTACAATATAAAAACAGTAGACTCGTTCCTTTGGATTTTGGTGTGTTCTGCAGATAAATTTCTGTATGTTGTTTACTCAGTTCTTTTGCATTAGATCTAAAAAAATTCTTACTTCTGCTTGTGGGTTAGCTTTTAGTTTTGCAATGCTGTTAGTTTTACAATTAAATTCTCAAATATGAGTAGATATTCAGAAGATTTACAGTTTTAGAGTGTGGAATTTTGGGTTTTACAGTAATGTTGAAGGTGGTGTTTTTATATTCAGATCAGGAGATCTTCATACCATGATGTGATAAGGGTATCAGAGATCCAGAAGGTGTTAGATATAGCAGGTGTGCAGACCTACATTATAAACAGTGCAAGGGTAGTTTTTCTCAATCAGAGGCCTCAACCCAGGCCAGGAAAGGGAGTAGCCAATACTTGCTTGGTTTGCCAAAGGAGCATCCTGGACAATTACAGTTTCTGTTCCTTGGGTTGCAAGGTATCTTTTCTATGATTCCATTGACCTATAAGTATTCTTAATGGTAATAGATTTACAGTATATATTAATGACATTGAAGAGCATTTTACTGCATTGGGTTTCCTGTGATGAATTATGCATTATATCTAAAATATTCATTCAAAAATATTTTCTCAACTTGGTTATAAATTAGTTGTTGGACTTCTTTTAGATAAAATTATCTTTAGTGGGTATGAATTTTTCAGTCTACAAAGAAATGTATGATTGATTGTTTTTGGTTTTTACCTGTATATATTTTCCAATCAGAATTTAAGATCATACTTACTAATCTATCATCACAAAGAAAAGTAATTAAATATGATCTAAAATATTAATTAAAAATATACACACAATTAAAACAAAAAGCAATCATACACTTACAGTACAATTATCTTTTCCAAAATATATGCAGATCATCTGACAGATCATTCATTACTATCTTTTCCACAAGATTGTAAACAAGTACATACTTTTTAGGGGAGGCAGCTAAGCTCCAGACAGAATGTACCATTGACTAAATTTTTAAAAATGGAGAACACAACAGATTTTTGCGAAATTTTCAACATCTGTTCTTCATGATCTGCACATTTTGTGGTGGAAAACCACACAAAATTACACTGTATTTTTGCAAATCTGGAAAAAAAAAAGTTTTAACTTTTTTTTTGTCTTTAGTACATTCTGTCTAGAACTTAGCCCACGCCCTTTTTACCACCTTACAGAAATGACCCAGTTTTTACTACTCTTTCAGTTCACAGGAACACAATTGAATCTCAGAACAAAAGGCAATATGCAGAGAGAACACCTGAAAAGACATGGGCTCAGACCAATGAAGAGCTTCACTGATGGCACTTCTGATAATAATAAAGATTACAGTGCCAAGGAAATGTATCCTCCAATGTCTCAGAGAAGCAACAAGAGGAGAAAGGGGGTCCCTCACAGGGCTCCCTTAGGTGGTTAAATACACCTGTAAAGGTGGGTTTTACAGATCTTTGCACTTCTGTATAGCCATATATAGATGAACAAGATGATAATGTTGTCAGGCACCCAGAAAATCTGTGGTGTAAACTCATAAATAAGTTATAGAATAACCAACTCAGACAGACAGACTGTTGAGATGAATAAAGCATCCAACCACCCAATTATGAGAGTGTGGTAAAGGATCTGCAGACAGGGTAAGCAAAACCTAAAGTTGTGGGTTTTGGTAATGGCACAAACGTGCCTGAAATTTTTAATAAGAGCGAGCTGGATCCAGGCAGAAAAGAACAGCCTTTCCGTGATGCTCTTTAAGGCCAAAGTTATTGTATGAAAAATTACAACTGTGCACATTATAAACTGTACATATTATAGTCAAAATAATGTATAGGCAAAAAAATGCTATATTCAGGTGGGTTTCTGTTTATCAGTATTTTTTCATTTCATTAGAAATGGCGATTGAATGGTTGTTAGATTGCAGATAAATATGTTTTCTCAGCTTTCCTGAGGAAAAAAATAAAATCTCGACACACCCAAAAGTGAAAAATCAATTTTTATACAAAATATAATCCTCATCACCCATTAAAAATAAACACGACAATGCTGATATTATTCAGATTTCGGCCATTTGGATTATCATAAATAAAACGAGTAACAATATCTGGGTCTTTCAGTTTCTGGTGTTGCTTCGGCGAGTACTGATATTAATATTGTTTCATGTATTCTGGTTATCATATTTCTTGTTTCTCAAATAAATCTAATCCCAATAGTAACAGCATCAATCACCTTTAATGTTTATTTTGATTACAGGTGGTGTTTTTGAGGTTGTTACTGCAGTTTAGAGACTTTGTATAAATACTTCTATTTAATTAATATTTTTTTAACAGTTGGAATATATATATATATATATATATATATATATATATATATAAAGTTGGACTTATTTCAAATTTTTTAAACTATTGCTATATGTATGGATATCTATATATATTTAGTTTGTATTTTATCCTTTCACACACATTTCTATACATTTAGTTTAGTTAATTATTTATTATCATATTTATATACCTTCTAAATTATTGTCTTTTCAATCCTGATCTAGAAACACTTGTCCACCTAAGGTGATTTCTACTATTAGTAGGTTGACCCTTGCCATCTTGATATTCAAATTTAAATTTTGGCCAACCTTTGGGAGAGGGATCAACAAGATTTACCAATGCTTCATCTCTAAAAGCGATGTCATTTAAGTGCATGGAAGGTAAAATGACATTAAGGAAAGTTCTTATAATATCATCCTCTTACACTAAATATCCTCATAAGGTCAACTTCTGAAGTATGACAAGCATGATTCATCAATGCTTTATTTTTAGAAGGGAGAGTATTGAGCATTAAGAAAGGTGCTAGGGTTATCATCCTCTTGCTCCATAATGTCCTTATGGATAGGAGTATCGTTAAGAAAGGGATAGAGTTATATAAGAGAGGCTAAGCCACTATCATAACTGTGAAATGTCTTCACCATGAACCTAACTAATTGAAAAAGAAATGAAACCAGTTTGCTTTTTCAAGTGATATAACCTTGACGTAAGCACTAGAAATGTGTATTTTTTGTGATTAATCAACCAATGCAAGAACATAAACAATAGTTTTCATAAAAAAATACATCTATATTTTAAATTAGATATGCAAAAATTCGATCTGATTCAAAATCAGAAGTAATGTATGCATAAAGTAAGTTAGGTTCAAATGTTTGATAGAAAAATGGGATCTTTACCTAGGGACATAAACTACTATTTTAATTCCCAAATCACCACCAATCATTAGAGAAAATAACCCACAAGACCTAGCTTCAGTCCTAAAGTAGAGCTACATACTTTTTTTATTACTCCCTCTTTTGATTTGCTTTGATTTGATTGTGATTTGAATATGCAAGAGCTATGTAAAATGACAAGTAACTCATAAATTTCAGCATAAAAAAAAGATACATAATTGGAAGCAAACACAAAAGTATTAATTTGAAAATGAGATGCCGGGAAAAAATTGTTGCTAAAATCTGAAGTTGAAAGTGCCAAACTATAGAGATAGGATTCCTAGTCTTGAGGGTCTCTTTGTTGTAGATAAGACTTTGGATTCTAGATCAAAGGGATCTATAGATCTTTCCATCCAAAATTTAGCCTAAAAGTGTTGGATGGGTGAGCTAATTGGCATATTCCATGGGTTCTGGTTTGTTTAAAATTTGGAACTATGTGTCTTAGTATACTCTATAAAAATGTGCAACTCTCTACTATCAAATCTGAAATTACAAACATAAGATGGAAAATGTTGTGTTGTATAGGGTCTTGTCTAAGTCCTACCTCATGTTGGTGTTTCTACTTCCAAATCAACAATGATGATGTAAAAATAGTGCTTTCCCCTGGCAGGGCATAGGCTAAATCATAAATGAAAATATTGAATTGACAAGGTTACACCTTAGGATTAATAATGATGGTGATGTAATAATCTTTAGACAAGTCCTCCAAGTGTTGTTAAAATAACATGACAAATAATAACAAAATCCATCATGAAATCATATTTGAAGCTAAGTTGTTCTATCTTGTTGCTCTTTTACTTAGATTTTCTCTTGATAAGGGAATTAGGAATGCTTGGTTTATATCTTTAAAGTTGTGAATTAGGATTTGTGAATGATAATTGATTTCTTTATATATGGTTCTCAAGTTATTTATGAATTCAAGTCGGGTTCCAATAGTCCAATGAAAGTATCAGAATTGAATAACAAATGGCAGGGATCGACACTTGTACACATTCAAATTTGGGTAAGGGTAAGTCATCTTTAGGATATGCTTTGTTCAAATATCTGAAATCGGCACACACGTGGATTCTCCTAGTTGATTTAGACATTGGTACAAGGTTTGAGATCTATTTTGTGTAATCAATAGGCTTGATAAAGCCAACATCAAGTAGCATTTCTAACTTTTCTTTCACTAAATGATGCAACCCAAGGCAAGAGGCACCAACAAATGATCAATCCTACCTCACAACAAGAGTAAACAAAGAAAAGTGACAATATGGAATAGGAGAGGAAGTGCAAGATCTAATTTATTATCTGAGATCAAACTATTGGCAATTTTCCTAAATACATGTCGGGCTATAAGGCCTACCTAGTTGCACACTTACCATATATCTCAATCAACCTTCTGATATGTTATAGATCTAGAATCATGTATCTATCACTCGCTATTACTCACTTCTCTATAGAATTATATCAAGTTACAATATATAACCATCATGACACATAGGCCGGCCCTAAGAAATATTACATTTCCCAAGAAAAGGAAAAATTGTTACAATAAATAGGGCAAGTCCTAAATCATAAGAACTTAATCCATAAATTGTACAAAGCCTTGCGATCCTAGATTTAGGTCCACACATGATCCAAGAACATAGAAATATGTGCCACCAATCATCACAAAGCTATCGATTGCCACCACGAGATTGAAATTCCACCAACAATTAGGAACAAGCAATGAACATGCTACCTAAGAATAGATGAATCATAACTCGAGAAACATCAATCCAAATGAAGTGCAATCATGCGAAAGTGATCAAATACAAGTCTTGGATAAGATACTATGACCATGCATTCTAACTTAAACACATTGAACCACCAACACAATCTCACAAGAAGGAAAACAAGAACAGAAAGGACAACTATTTTTGGTTGATGCAAGATTTCCCTACACCTAAGATGATCCTACATCAAACACCCAGGGTTATTAAGAAATGATTCTCCTACATCAAATCTTCTTTACAACTTGAGAAGAACCAAAACAATCCAACTCATACTAAGAAATCCAAGTAGAATCTTCAACCAGACTATTTTTCCAATTAACCAAGTACTCCAAGTATTCCTTTTCTCTAGTGCTCCTTCCAATTCGGCTATCCAAGATTTTCTCAACCTCATCCATCTTCTTCTTAGGATACTCTTATGTCAAATCTAAATCATCCTTAGGTTCATAATACTCATATAAAACTGTAATGTTGAATATAGGTGATATGTCCATGTCATTAGGTAACTCAACTTCAAAAGCATTACCACTATCAAATTTCTTCTGGATTTTACAAGGTCCAAATTTCTTCAACTTTAGCTTGCTATATGTTCCAATAGGAAATCTACCCTTCTTCTAATGAATCATGACTTCATCTCCAATTGCAAAATTCTTACGTCTTCTAGTTCTATCAACTATATCCATGTATCTCTAATTATTATGTTCCAAGTTATACTTCACTTCCTCATGCAAATTCTTCATGAATTCAGTATAACCCTCTGCTTGAGAACTTTTTTTCTCCTCTTGACCAAGATCCTTCAATTTTGGAACTCCTTTAGGATGCATGCCAGTAAAAAATTCAAATGGTGTCTTGTCTATACTCCAATTTATTAAATTATTATATGCAAATTTTGCTTGTGCCAAAACTAAATCCCAATTACCTGGTTTATCTCCAACTAGACATCTCAACAAGTTGCCCAAGATCCTATTCAAAAAATTTGTTTGTCCATCAATCTATAGATGAAATGTAGAAATAAACTTCAAATCATAATGCATCTTCTTCCAAAGTATTTTCCAAAAATAACCCACAAACTTACTATCTATGTCTGAAACAATACTCCTTGGTAACCCATGCAACCTCACAATTTCCTTAAAGAATAGATCAGGAACATGCACAACATCGGATATCTTCCTACAAGGTATGACATGTGACATCTTAGAAAATCTATCCACCATAACAAAGATATAATCATTACCTCTTTGTGTCTTTGGAAGACCAAGAACAAAATACATGATAATATCTTCCCAAGGTCTACTAGGAACAGGTAAGGGTGTATACAATCCCACATTTTGACTAACTCCCTTAGCAACTTGGAAAAATCTACAACTCCTACCAAAATTTTGAACATCCTTATGAATTTGAGGCCAAAAGTATTTTGCATTAATCAAACTCATTGTCTTTTCAATACCAAAGTGTCCTACAAGTCCTCTACTATGTTTCTCCTTGATTAGATTATCCCTCATTGATCCTCTTGGTATACACAATTGAATTCCTTTGAACAACATACCTTCTTGAATGAAATAATCTACCCATTTTCTCTGGTTATCTGTCGTTGGTTCTTTACAATCCTTCCAAGGTTCTTCATTTGTCTTGAAAGTAGTCCTCCATTCATCCCCTTCTTTGGTTCTGATACGATGATAACTACTTTTCAAATCAATCTTAGTAAAGCAATCACTCTACTCAAACAATCCATTATATCATCCATCCTTGGTAAAGGAAACTAGTACTTCACTGTGATTCTATTTATAGCTCTAGAATCATTACACATCCACCATTCTCCATTCTTCTTAGGTTCTAACATAGTTGGTACAACATAGGGACTCAAAATTTCTCTGATCAAACCCTTTTGCAATCATTCTTGGACTTATTTATTCAATTCTTCATTTTGTGTTGGTGTCAACTGGTGGGATGCTTTATTTGGAAAAATATTTCCTGGTATCAAATCCATGCCATGGCTAATGCTTCTAAGAGGTGGTAATCCATCAGGTACATTATTTGACATATTATTTTGAAATACTACCAACATTTCTTCAATTTATAGTGGTTGTTCATTCTTTGTCCTCTTATTAGGCTTCCTAAGAATCAAGGCATAACACATACTATCCTTCTTCAAGTTTTTTTAAAACTATTTTTCTTCAACCAAACAAACTCTAAAAGTAGTGTAATTGTCATTCCTAGATTCTTCTACCAAAGGTAACAATACTTGTCTCATTCCATTAGCCACAATAGTATACATATTCAATCTACCATCATGCAAAGCTTGTCTATCATATTTCCATGGTCTACCCAACAAGATGTGATTACAATCCATCAACATAATATCATAAAGAACTTCATCATGATAAGATCCAATCTTAAGTTTCACAAGACATTGTTCACTTACCAATAACTTATGATCATTCCTAATTCAACCAATCTGGTAAGGCTTAGGGTGTTTCATCCTCGATAACTGCAATTTGGTAACCAACTCCTCTGATGCCAAATTATATAAGATTCCACTATTAATGATCACCTTGCAACATTTACCAGCAATATTACACCTAGTTTTGAATAATTTCTCCCCATCATAGGGGTTTCATCAGTTTCTTCATTTCACAAATCTATCCTAATCATTAGGTTTTCTCCATTTTTTGGTCTATTCATAGAATCAGGTGAATCTTCTTGCACAAGTACATTCCTACTACTACTACTGATTTTCTTGGTTGAATTCCCATTAGTACACTCAAATTCCCTATATCCTTCCCCAAATTTGAAAAAAGTATCCTTAAATCAAGTTCTATATTCTTCACTCTTGTAATTATTATTACCTTTTGAATAACTTCCTCTACCTCTGTATGAATTCTCTTCCTTCCATTCTGATTTGTCTTTGTTCTAATTTATCTTGTCTTGATCAACATGATACCTTCCACTTTCACCATATGATCTACCTCTTCCTCTAGGGAATCTTCCACCTCTACCTTTTTTTCTATGTTCATGTCTCTTGTTCAACTTCTCTTCTTCCTTCAATTAAAATTGATATGCTTCTTCAATGCTATCCATCTAACCAGACTAATTTCATCTTGTATAGATTTCATCAACCCATTCAGGTACCTTGTAATCCTTTTGACTTCATCATCTATATGTCTAGATCTGATATCCAATTGGTAGAATTCCTTAGTATACTCCTTCACAATAGTGTCCCTTTGCTTCATATTTTGCAACTTTCTCAACAAACTAACTCATAATCACCTAGTAAGAATTTACCCTTCAACTTGTTCACCATTTTAACCCAAGTTTTGATCTTTTCCTTTCCTATATTTTGTCTATCAATCTACAAATGTTCCCACCATAAAGATTCATGTCCTTTCAATTTTTTTCTTGCAATCTTCGCCTTCTTATCTATAGGTGTTCTTTCATACTCAAAGTATTTTTCCATCTCAGTGATCCATTCCAACAATTCATAAGAATCAAGCTTTCCATCATAATCAAGAGGATTGAAATGTGGTTTTTCACTTGTTAAAGATCTCAAGAATATTTCATCACCTTGTTCAAGATCATGAACTTTCTCACCAACTTCCTCAGCATCATCTTTACTAACATCCTCAATAAGTCTTCATCTTCTTTGGGTTGTTTCAACAACTTCAAGTCTAGCTACAACCTGTCTCAACAAATCCATTACCACAGGATCAACATCTCTCCTTCTATAAACCATCGTGTAACCCTTTGCAACTGTAGATCATATTCATGATTCTTCTCCCCTACAAAAAAATTCACTTAGGGCTTCATAACAAGATCAAATACAACACTAATTCCAAAAGAACACAAATGAAGCTTCGATACCACTTGATGCAATCCAAGGCAGGAGGGACCAATAGATGATCAATCCTACCTCATAGAAAGAGTAAAAAAAGGAAAGAGACAATAGGGAATGGGAGAGGAAATGCAAGATCCAATTTATTATCTAAGATCAAACCATTGGCAATTTTCCTACATACATGTCGGGCTATAAGGCCTACCCAGTTGCAACCTTACAATATAGCTCAATTAACCTTGATTTGTTATAGATCTAGAATCATGTATGTATCACTTGCTAGTACTAGATATTACTAGCTATTACTCACTATTACTCATTTCTCTATAGAATTACATCAAGTTACATTATATAACCATCATGACACACAAGTCAGACCTAAGAAATATTACATTTCCCAAGAATAGGAAATTGTGTTACAATAAATAGGGAAAGTCCTAAATCATAAGAACTTTATCTATAAACCTTGTGAAGCCTTTCAATCCTATATTTAGGTCCACACATGATCCAAGAATATAGAAATATGTGCCATCAATCACTACAAGTCATTGATTTCCATCATGAGAATGAAATTCCACCAATGGTCAAGAATAAGGAACAAAAATTCTACCTGAGAACGGATGAATCATAACTCAAGAAACATTGATCCAAATAAAGTGTGATCATGGTAAAGTGATCAAATATAGGTCCTGGATAAGATTATATGATCATACATGCTAACTCAAATATATGATGAACTTTCAACACAGTCTCACAAACATGAAAATAAGAATAGAAAGGACAAAACTAAGTTTTTGGTTGATGCAAGATTTCCATGAACCCAAGATGCTCCAACATCACTAAAACTATGATCTACATGTGCATTTTCCTCATTTTTTTCTTCATAGATTTTCCCTCAATCTTAAATTCATATGATGCATAACCAAGTTGGGATTGAGACCTGGCATGCCTGCATAGGATCACACAAATTTCACTTCTCTTTTTTTGAAAATTTTGATAAATTCTTCTCTTTCTTCTTTTGTCTATTATTTTTCTAGATGTATGTTCTTAGGTTCCTCTTCAATTCCCAAATTTATTTTGATTATTTTCTCAACAAACATGGGAGATTTATATTGATACGATGTTTGAGGGAGTGTGTCAATCCTTCCATCCTCGAGTGCCCTAGAAATATTTTCACCCTCGAATTTGTCCTTTATTTTTACTATTTTTGAATCTAATAGTGTTGTAGAGTGGTTTTTACAAGAAGACCTATGTATATTTTATATCATTTTTTAATTGAAAAGCTTAGAACCCTCTCCAAATAAGCCACACTATTAATTTATATGATAAAATCAACTCTATGTTCCCAAAGAGGTAGATTGTCTCTCACTCCAAGAAATTTGACTATTGCTTCATCATTTTTAAATACATATAATTATGGAGGTCCTTGTAGGTCCCAATAGATAATTTTTGGATGGAGGAGGCATAAATGTTTACAAGTAGGCTCAGATTGTGTAAGGGTACTTGTACAGTCATAATCATAAATGTTAATGAAATCATCAAAGTCTCTTATCGTATCATCTTCAAGCTATGTTTCATGAGAGGATTCTCCTACCTCACTTGAGTTGAATTTAGTACTTAGGGTCTTATTACTCTTAATTTCATAACCTAGGCCATGAACCTTATGGCCACCATTAGGTTGTACTAGTTCAAGGATACCTTGATTTTGTAAACCAACTAGATTATGACCATTGTATCCCATTTTTTCATTATCTTAAAGCCTATACTATATTGTTCCATTGGTATCTTGACTTAAAATTTCTCATTTATTTCTTCTTATGGTGTTTCATCCTTGTATATCCATCTGAGGAGGTCTTCCTCTTCCATTTCATTATATAGGGATCTCCATTTTGTAAATGTTGTTGTTTTGCAAATTGCAGTTTTATCCAATGTGGTTGGAGATGTTTTTGGTTTTCCATAGGTTCAAGGAGAAAGATGTAATTGACCAACACAAAGTGCACAAATCATGCTATAATCTCCCACTCCTTGGTCTTTTAATTTTTATTTTGATCTCTATTTCATTATATTTGAAAGTGGAGGCTTCATATTTAGCAATATAAGCTTCAAATTTTAAAGTAGAAGCCTTTAGTGACTCAGGATTGAAAAATGATGTGGATGGAGCTACTTCTTGATTTCTAGGGATAGTGGTCTTTTAATTTTGCATTTAGGTTATTTCAATACATGAATAGATGTTAGTCACCTAGTGTAGTGATTTCAACTCTATTATGAGTAAATTTCACATGTTGATGATATGTGGAAGATACAACTTCCATAGCATGTATCCATGGTCTACCAAGGAGAATATTATAGGTTAATTGAAGGTCAAGGACCTAGAAAACCACATCTTTCATCATGGACCCAACCTTGATTGGTAATGTAATTGATCCCTTGGAAGAACACTCTTCCTCATCATAATATTTATAAGAATTTTCTTTTTAGGATCCACTGCATTATCAAAGAACCCTAATACTATAACTACATTTAAGGTAAAAATATTTAGACCATCTCTACCGTTTATCACGACTCACTTCATCTTGATTTTATGAACATAAATTTTAATGTGTAAGGGATAATTGTGAGGTTTTTGTATGGATGAATCATCATTCTCTATGAATGTGAGAGAATGAGGGGAAGTTATGTGTCCCACCATGGCTTGAAACTGATCCAAATGTAGGTTAGTAGGTATTATAGCTTCTACAAGGGAATTATATAGGCATAAAATCTCAAGTATAGAGTTTTGTGTAGGCATCTTCCCTAAATGATCTAGTAGGTTATATTATGGTTATAGTGTAGAGAGTCTTGGATTAGCATTAAGTCCTCAAAGCATGATTGTTTCTTATGAGTAGTGACATTATTAGCATTATGATTTGTATTTTCATTGATGTTAACTTTCAGTGTTGAATTTGGCCAAGAACATATAGAATATTTATTTGAATAGGTTTTTGAGACTTGTATTGATGAAGAATATTTGAACAGGACACTGAGGAATTGAAGATCTGGAAAGCAAAAGTGTGACAAACTAGAATATGCATGAAAGAGTATTTGAAGATCTTATTCAAGAATGATTTGAGATGATGGCTACTTACAACTCTAGACTTAATGATTGGCTACTGTGAATATTGCACTACCATGTGTGTAAGTCCCCAATTGATTATTTGACAAAGATTTCATCCATTGTTTGGATGACAACAAGGTTTATTGTTAGGACAGTTTTGAAAGACCTAGAGAATGGCTTTCATTTCTCCATAATGGGATTTTAGGGTATGTAGTTTGGTGTACTTGATTATATGGTCCATGTGGTGTTTCAGTTCAGATATATTTTGATGGTTTGCTCCATAAGTGTAAATTTGTTGTCACATGCACTTTTATGCTATCTTTCTTGGCTTTTGACCAAATCATTTATTTGTGAAGACTTGATTCAATAAGTTTAGGTCTATACATAGGCCAAGAAAAGTAAAAAAAGAATTAATATTCTTTTTCTATGGCGCATTGAACTTTGGATTGTGCTACATACTCTAGAAGGTGTTTTGGGCTAGCTGGTAACCTATTTTTAATGCATTTTTACATGTTATTTTTTGGTCTAGCCTTGGAATTAGATGTTGTGATGCATATGGATGGATTATTTAATGAATAAATTTAATGATATATTTGGGTCCTACTTATCTCTTGGGGTGGACCACATTAAGTATTTTTCTCAAGATGGCCAACTTTATATTAATAATGCTTATATTTTTATAGTTGAACTTGTTGATGTTTATTATGGAGAAATCTCTATATATTTTGGTAGAAAGGAATGAAATGAGTATAAGAAAGTGTGGGAAGATAATTAAAATTTTTGTATGATTCAAGAGTGAAAGCGAGACTATTAGAATCAGGTAGAACTAAGAAGTAGATTGAAGAATCAAATTGGAAGGTCTTTATGGTTGATATGGAGATTCAATTCTATATTTTTTGGATCATTGAGTTTCTATTTATATTCATTAAGGATTAGTATAATCCTTGGAAATCTACCTAAATTGGTAGGGACAATGAATTCCTTTTCTTTTTTCCTAAAGACATTGTAATCATATATTTGGATATAGTAAGTACATTTCTCATCATGGTTTTCTTATGTGAGATCTACCTAGATACTCTATATTTTATTGATTATTGATTAAGTTATTTCAGATCTAGGATAATATTACTAAAATTTTAGTGTGTTGATTCAACCCCCACTCTCAACACTAAATTATATTCAACATACATTGCATTTGTATTATTTAACTTTGATAATAAAGGTATTTACATGTTTTTTTGCTTCATTGATATGACTAATGACATATTCATGATTCGAACTTGTATAGCTGGCTTAAGATACTATCTTGATAGCTTTCCCTTTGTCCTTATCATGATTAGGGAGAGGATTCTTAAACACCTCACAATCAGAGTTATTACAAAAAGTATGTGTGTCATTGCAATCTTTCCATCATCAATTAGGAATTGTATCACATAGTGCAATCTATTATAGTTTTTAGTCTTATATCCCTTGTGTTGATGGTATTCACAATAGTGTTCATCATTCCACCATGAAGGTTTGACTTGGGAATTATAATATTTTTTATAAGATTATTAGGAAGGAGTTCCTTCATTTCAAATTCAAGAAATTGATCCAATTGGGTCAATTTTCTCTTAGGGAAATTATTTTTTGGTTCTTTTCATTTATCTAAGGATGAACCCTTGAGGTTGTTAATGTGTCGTGAGGGTTTCACTTTTTTGTATCCACAACACCATCAGTGATCATTTTCTTTTTCTTAGACCAAAATAGGGTTTTAGTGTGACCATTGTTTGAACTAGATATTCCTTTATGGTATTTTTCATGATTGATCTTGATAGTAAAATCATCAATGAGGGTTTGTTCAACTCTAAATCATATTTTTATAGCTTACTAATAGTTATCCAAGATTTTAAGATGAAGATATTTCCCAAACTCTTTGTTCAATTTGTGACATAATAGGTCAATCAATTGCGTGTTGAGAATACCATATAGTGATTTCTTGGTCAAATATCTCCACCTTTCTAGGAATGACACAAAAGGTTCTTGGGTTTTTTCTTAGTATCAATCATGGTGACTTCATGTTCAAAATTGTATGCATAGTGTAATATGAACTTGTCTGCTAACTCTTTAAATGACTTGATCATCGGGAATAATCATGAAAATAATTTTATTGCACTCCCTCCAAGAATATGATTAAAAAATATCATAAGATAGGTCTCATCACTATACAAGTCCAATGTTGTAGCGCAAAATTCTCTTACATGGTCTTTAGGCTCTTCTTTCCTCTATACTTGTAAAGCTTTGGTATCTCCCAATTACCAAAAAAATTAGGCATTGGTATGCAAGGATTAATGAGGCATTGGTATGTAATTACTAGAACAAATACCCTCCATATAAAATGTGGTTGAGGACTTCCTTGTTCTCTTGAGGTTATCTATTTCTTGTATCGAAGACTAAATCTCATCCAATAAAGGATTATTGGTAGACATATATGTCAATGCCTTAGTGGACTTCTTGTCATTTATTTGTAAGTAAAATTTTCTAAAGTATTTTAATTTTTCATCATTGTTGGATTTGGTTTTTTTACATTCAATAGATCTAGATTTTTCTTCCAATGTAAATAAGGAAGCATCAAATCAATGAGTATCTTGACTCCATCATCTACCATAGCCTAAAAATATTATTGTGGATCATGTTTCATAACCTCAGTAAAAATATTAAGGAAATATTCACTTTTAAGGTCTTCCTTTATATGTTCTTAATTTAAGTCCTCTTACTCATCATTGTTCTCATGATTGTGATGCTTGTTATGATCTTCACCTTGAATTTCAACACTAATATGGTCCTAATGGTCATATTGGTCATGATGTTGATCTCTTAAAGCCATTTCTCTATAAATGTGAGCTCTTGTTTTAATAGGTATATAATACTTCTTGATTTTGACCTAAGATGAATGATATGGTAAATGATATGAAACTTTAGATTATGACTCAATGAAAACTTTAGGGTGCAATGAAAACTCTAGGATATGGGATACAAATCAAATATGATCTATGAAGATAAGATATGATAATGATTCTAGGGATGTGTATGAAGATAGTTTAATGTGAAGCTATGATGCTGGAGCATCCAAGGTGTAAGAGTAGTCTTGCATCACCTAAAAGATATTGGCTAGTTTTCAATAAGGGATATCTTTAGAAAGGGTTACTATTTTTAGTAGGTTATTCATTTGAGCATAGATTGTTCCAATCATTTCCACAAAGGTTCATTTTGGATGTATTATCCTTTTGATAAAGTTTCATGGAAAGATCATATATGATTTTTAAGATATTGAATTTTCTATTTTTGCGGGGTGGTACAAAAACTTTGAACTCAATTTTGAAGGCTTTAGATGCCTAGAAAAAGGGTTAAACTCTGAAAGGATAGTGTTTTATGATCCTAGGGCTTAGAGCTCTTTGTGTCATTTCTAAAATGAGGTTCTAATAGCCAATTGACCCAACAAATCACAAGCTATTATTTTTTGAAGTTGTGCCTTCAAGACTCTAGTTTCAATATAGAAAGAAGAGGGATAAAAATTATTTAAGGAGGGGAATTGAATTGTTGGGCACCAAAATTAGAAAATTTCACTTTCTAGAATATTATTAGGTGGTTAATTGTGCTACTTAAATAGGGATAAATGGAGATTTTAGGGTTCAATTCCGTAAGTGTAGATTGTGGCTTTGTCTTGCATATTATTGTAATGAAAATGCCCATGTGGTTGTAGCATGTCATTTTTCTAAATATTGTAATGTCATATAAAAAGAAGTATTTTTTTTCTTTCCAATAATCTATCTTTTAATTTTTCTATTTATTTTTTGTTGTTTTGTGTGTGTTTGGTTAAATAAGGGAAGTACCTTTCATCAAGTTTTATCAAAGAAGCAGTTCATGAGTGTGTAGATAGATCACCAAATGTGAGGCAATTTGCACTAGGACTATGGTTGTGGGTCTAATAGATAAGAAAAAAAATTCCTCCATGAAGGAATCGTGGTGGAAGAATCGCAGGTGTGACAAAAAATGGTTTTAGAGCCCTCTAGAGGCAAGTGCAAGCACTGCAATAGGAGTTTCATAGAGGAACCAATATTAGGGAAAGAGATGCAAGTGACGATGAATCTGAAGAAGGAAATTTTGAAGAAGAGAAAGAAATGACCAAGGTGATAGGAAACTTGCATACAATAATAAGACATTTCCACATAACCCATTCTAGATCTGATGCAAATAAATACTTAGAATACACATGCAAGAGAATAGACAACATACCCACAAAAATGTGACATGAGATATATCTTGGGAAACCCTCATGAGGGAAAAACCTAGCCTCCAAAAGCAGCCATCACCATGTATTATTCAGAAAAATACCATTACAATAAAACCATAGAATCCTTCAAAGCCCTAGCCACAACCAAGCAATCCATGTGAACAAGCATGAATCCACACATCCCATGCCATGCTTCCAACCTTCACAAATGCACCTTTGGCTAACGTGTTTTACTTGTCTAACCTCAACAACTGCCCTTATGGTTGCTTTTATAGAAACAAGCTCCCACAAAACCACCAAGTGGTATCACATAAACTATGTGCTACCTAACCCTATTGACCCACATTTAATATTGGGTACTTTATTTACTTTATTTCCCTAATATTAAATAATTACATCAAATAATATCACAATGTTATAATACAACTCTCAAAGAATATTCCATGAGAATCCCTACATGTTGCACATCCATCTAGGTGCAACATTTACATAATAAAATGAAATAATACAATAATAAATATTATTATGCAAGGTGTACAACACCATTTTCTCAACAATCTCCCACTTGTTGTATACATTGCATAAGGGTCAATACATAGCCACATAAATGAACAAGGGAACAATCCCTCCTAGCACATACACCATCATGAACCAAAGTACACCATGTACTCCATCTAGGTACCTACAAAAAATCAAAGTATCTACCATCTCATAGATGAATGATCCTACCTCCTATTATGCCAAGGCCACATGACATACATAGAAGCCATCTAAAGAGAAATCCACCCAACTTGTCACATAAGAAACATAAATCCTGTACCAATTGATATCCCAAGCACAAACACTCAGTCCAAAGGTAATCACATGTATCTATAGCTTTCATAACCATATCTAAAATAGCACCCACAACAAGTGCTAACCCATCCAACTATCCATACCTCTAAGGTATATCAAGTGAATCCCAAATCAACATATCCAACCTATAACCTGCAACCACAAGCCTCAAGAGAAATACCTGCCACATACAAACCAAGAAGCTCCCACTACAAAGGTAATGTCAAATCTTTAAATCAATCCACTCACAACATCTCATAGAAGTGAATCCATGTAGTATCAAGGACATCCACAATAATATGCAACATATGAACCAAATCCTACAAGAAAAAATCCCACAACAAGTCTCCACCACTCTCCCAAGTTCTCCACAAAAAACAAAGAAAAGAGATAAAGGAATAACCATGTCATCTCTCAAATGACACACATGAAAAAAAACTAGTGATCACAAACTCCAACCAATCTCAAAACCCAGTGTAAGTGAAACCGAACATCCAAGAAGATAACCAATACCAAAGAGACCATGCAAATCATAGCTTGTATCATGTCCTACACAAACCTCTAGATGCCAACTATGTTAAGTATTATTTCCTCCATATAACCCCAACAAGAAGCCACAACAACATCCAAACTATACCATATAACCAATCATGGATGTAAGCCTCTCACAAGAAGATCAAACTGACAACCATTCCTAATCCAAGGATCATGCCCAATAAAACCATCTCCTAATCTCAACCATGATGATATCATAACAACAACATATGCACAAGGAGATAACCAATTCCAAAAACATCTCTCAAATGAACCCTCCATAACTAACTCACACCATAGCTCAAGATCCATATCCATGAAAGATAAGCATAATTAAACATAATGCACCTAAGAAGAAACAAAGGGCTATACCTCTCAAGTAGTAAACCACCAAGTAGACCAAGAGTGGGGAATAAAAATGTTCATCAAGATATCCAAGTCTCCAACCAAGACTAATCTAAGAACTCTCCTCTAAAGTCCATATTAGGTGAATGCACCTCAGTCTTCCTACTGAAACCATCAACCATCCCAACACATACATCTCTAATCCCAAGAGAAAATCAGCATCATCTTTGTCTCTAAGTATCCATGAGCACCTGTAACTAGTGAATCCATGCCAACTCCAAATGCAACATAGAAATATCATGAAGTATCCAACAAACGATCAAAGTACTCAATACCAAGAAACTAAACCAAGATCAATGTCACAAATCCAACCTAGGTATCATGATCATAAACATGACAACCATGATCTAAACCATCTCATCGAAAGAGATATCATTCTCCATATGAACATACTATAACATGCCAAAAATCTAAATGTGTATCAAGAGTATACCATGACATAATAATGAAACCATCCTAAAAAACAAGGATAACAAGTCAAATGAAAGCATAAACCCCACCTCTACTATGGACCCCATGAGTCCTCAAGATGTCATAATCTCCACACACCATGAATATAACCACAACCTACAAGTGCACCAACAAATGTCAAGACACTTCTGCAACAACAAGATATAAGAAACCCTCCAACATCTGCAAGCACTAAATCCATATCACTGCCAACAACTCGCACTCAACCATGGTACCAAGTCACCCATGGTATCATGATATCCATCTCCTACACCAAGAATATACAAAACCAAGAACCAATCCCACACCGCCACACCATCACTATCACAAGATCCCACTAAATCATGTATCCAAACTATTCATAATATCATGATGAAACCATCCTCTAACATGAGAATCAACTAATGCATGAAACCATCAAAGAACTCAAAGTGCATAATCATGAGCTCCCCAAAAGAAACCAAAATAACCATGATCCTCAACCAAGAAGATATGCCCCCATAACCAAATCAGGAATCCAAACAAATAATCATGAACCAAAATACCTATCAGCATAACATAGTCAACCATAATCCTCCACCATGATTGTACCTAGTAACAACATCTCATCCCCTCTAAATGAAGACAAATCAACAAATCATGTGACAAAACCATGCCACCAATCTGAATATGTATCAATAATGAAAGATCAATGGGCATAGATAACCCATATCCAAGCCATGAATACAACATGTAAGTATAGACCTCTTACACAAATGCACAACTTGTAGACCCAACAAGGCATCATACATATCCAAATCAAACTGATAGCCATGTCAACTTGAGACCAATATGATATATAAACTGAGTATACAATGAAATCAAATCAAAATCTCCAAAAATATACCATGTCATAAACTCACAATGTCACCATAGTCAAAATAAACCATAAACCTATTCAGATCAATATATCAGCAAATAAATAATGTCAAACCTGCACCAAATCTAAACCAATGCATAGAGCTCTCCAAGAGCTTTCCGTCAATTATTTGAAGTCCAAAATCTGACTCCATACCCCCAAGTTATGTCCGTTTGAAAAAATCAGCTTCTAGGCCATAAATACAACAATATGGATTCCCTAAAAAAAAATGCCATATGCCCCAAAATAAATTTCATTTTTCTCCCGGGTCTAACCCAACCCCAAATTAGCATAAATTTGGGCATATTAAAAAATCAACTCCAGCAACAAATAAAAAATTAACGAAGTTTTTATTTTAATAAAAAAACTTTATAAAAACAATTTTGGGGGATACCCCACCCATTGGTGGGTCTGCGTGGGCACCCACGCTACCAACGGTGGGGGCCCCAGTGGTGCTGGCACCACTACTAGTACCAAATAGTGGTACACTATACCATTTTTAGTACCATCAATGGTACGCGACACCACTATCGGTACTACAGTGTACCATGGCAGGCCACGGGGGAAGCCTGCAGACCCCCCCGACCCCCTGATCCAAACTTTTTAATTTTTTTTTATTTTAAAAATATTTTCAACAAGCCCTCCACATGCACGCACTTCTGCGCTTCAAATTTAATTTTAGTTTTTAAATTTTTTTTTCAATTTTTTTGCAAGTCTCCGACGAGGATAATTTTGACAGCTGTCATGACCTGCAACTAATTTTTTTTTGCATTTTCCTTCAACTTGGTTGAATATGGGTAAATTTTATATCAAAATTCATGGCAAGGACAACTCGGATCCAATGGTGAAGTCCATTTCTACCTAGGTGGTCACCTCTACAAACTCCCCTCCAAAACCCTCATTTAAATGAAATAATCCAAAACCCTTTTCGCCAATAATTTTCCATGCCCAAAATCTGCCAACAACCCATCATAACAGAAAATTGAAAACCCTTAGATCTACAATAAACAACCTACAAAACCCATATATCTTGTCATTTCTTACATATTTTCATGCATTCTCATAGATTCAACCTAGGGTTACAACACCACAACCATAACTTTGATACCACTTGATAAGAAACTTGCATACAACAATATGATATTTCCACATAACCCATTATAGATCTGATGAAAATAAACACTTAGAATCCACATGCAAGAGAATAGACAACATACCCACAAAAATGTGACATGTGATATATCCTAGGGAACCCTCATGAGGGAAAAACCCGACCTCCAAAAGCATCCATCACCATGTATTATTTAGAAAAATACCATTGCAATACAGCCATGGAAGCCTTCAAATACCTAGCCACAACCAAGAAATCCATGTGAACAAGCATGAATCCACACATCCCATGCCATGCTTCGAACCTTCACAAACGCTACCTTTGGCTAAACTATTTTACCTATCTAACCTCAACAACTACCCTTGTGGTTTCTTTTATAGAAACAAGGTCCCACAAAATCACCAAGTGGTATTACATAAACCATGTGCTACCTAACCCTATTGACCCACATTTAATATTGGGTACTTTATTTACTTTATTTCTCCAATATTAAATAATTACATCAAATAATATCATAATGTTACAATACAACTCTCAAAGAGTATTTCATGGGAATCTCTACATGTTGCACGTCCATCTAGGTGCAACATTTACATAATAAAATGAAATAATACAATAATATGCATTATTATGCAAGGTTTACAACACCATTTTCTCAACACAAGGATCCTAATGAATGTAGGTTTTTTAGGGTCATTTCCAAGATTGGAAAGAGACATAAGACTGAAGTTTCTACATTTTCTAGAAATCTTAATCCAAAAGAGTTGATCAATTGGACCAATGATATGGAAGAGTGCTTTGATCTTGAGCAAATAGAAGATCCTAAGAGGGTCAAATTTGTAAAGACCAAGTTGAAAGGTCATGCTAAAATTTGGTAGAAAGAGGTTCAAGTAGAGAGAAATAGAAGAAGGGAGGAGAATATAACAAGGTGGAATCAGATGGTAGAAAAATTGAAGAGACATTTCATTCCTATTGATTATGATCTTGATTTATTGAATAAAAATCAAGGGTTGAAGCAAGAAGGGAAATCTATATAGGAGTATATAGAAGATTTCAATCGGGTTCTTATTAAAATGGGTCATTTTGAAGCTAACAAGGAGAAGGTTTCCCTTTACATAAATGGGTCAAGGATGAGTATTCAAGAAGATTTGATAATGGTAAGAATATCTACCATTGATTATGCATATCAATTTTCTTTAAAGGTAGAAGAAAAACTGAACAAGAAGTTTGAGAATAGAAAAATTGGAAGAGGTCATGGTGGAAAGCCTAGTGGATGATATTATGGAGGTTGAAATAAAGATTAGAAGAAGACTGGGGACTCTAGTAGAAGTCATAATCAGAGGGGAAATAATTCCTATCATCCCTATGATCAAAATAATAGGGATATGATAGGAATATCAAGAGGGAAAGGACCGGGAAGAGGAGGTTTTTGTGGGATGCATTTCCATTGCAAAGAAGAATCACATAGATCTTATGAGTGTACCCAACATCAAGGGAGAAAAAATAGAAGACCGGATGGAAATTTATGAGTTTCACATGTAGATGAAGATGCCAAGTCATCATATTTTGAAGATGTTGAAAGAGGAGAGGTCCTTGTCACCGAAAGAGCCTTGCCAAATGATGAGAAGCAACCTAATAAAAGGAAGAATTTATTTCACACAAGGTATAAGTGTAATGGTAAAGTATGCAATATGTAAAGACTAAAGTTTCGACAGAAATGCCACGTCAGAAAAAAAAAAAAAAAATAGTCTAAGGAGTCGGTCAACAAGTCAAAGGTCGAATGCATAAGTTGACAAGCTACCAATAGATTCCCTATAATATAGGAATAAAAGAAGTATAATTACGACCATAACTGTTGAAAAGATATAGCATACCTATGTCCAATGGTAAGTGGAATGTCGACCATCTGTCAAACATAGTAATGGAGTCACGAGAAGTGATGTCACATCAAAAAAAAGAAAGTACAAATTATCATGTCAAGATAACAACCCGAGAGATTTTTGACCAACTTTCAAATTACATCAGTAAAAAATTAGATCAAAATATGTATTTCCATATCAATGTCAAAATTAAACAACAAAATTACCAAATACCACCATGTTGAATGCAAAGGGTAGCACTATAAAAGAAAATCTTTCCTGAAAGAAGCTTTAGAAACCTATTCACAAAGTCAACTAGGGTGAGAATATTGTGGGAGTGCATTTCCACCCTACCACAAAGCATTAATGCTTCCTGAGAATCCTTCCTAACATGAACGATATCCAGCCCAGCTAGAAGTAGTCTAACAAAGTAAAACTAAGGAGTAATGGAATTGTGTAATTAACGTACATACCTTCAATACTATCAAAAGACATCATAATGTTTAAGAATGGTTATGAAACATTTTAAATAAACAACACCCTTTTTTGTGTAGTATAAAATATCTCAAATTATTAGTTCCAACTCCCAGTTCCCTCTCTCTTAGAAATATCAGAGATAGCTCAAGAAAGGTAATCAAACACTTAGTTTTAGAACATAGAAATACCAAAATTCCCTAAGCATATTTAATTCCTATTTCCTTTGAATAAATGTATAAGAACCAAGGAATTAAAAAATAAGCATAGATAAGTAAATAATAACCAACTATATTCAATTATCTAGCTTTTTCCTGTACTTCAATTTTGTCTCAATCTAATGCCCTTAACAACAATATACATCGTTGCCATTACTTTATATCTTTACATACATATAGAAAACACTTTTAAATAAAATATCATAAAGTATAGAATGGATTGGCCCTTCTTTTCCTAAATAAATTACCCAAAGAGATTGATCTCATTCCTAAAATCACTATCTTTCTTAGAAGTAAAAACATACATGGTCAATATTCAGTCTTCACCTTCTAGGAAAAAAAGTAAAAAAATAGACTTCCCCATTTTCTTCAAGCTACAAAAAAGATAACTGGGTTCTATGGTTCGAAAAACTTATTTAATTTCAAAGGTAAGATATAGTTTCATAATAACCAAATTTTAAAAAAAAATAATATTGGAAAGACTTGTATGTCCAAAGTATTACTTTGACAACCTTGAAATATAAAAATATGGAAACCCTTAGTTTAGAAACATCCACACAAAGGTAGGCATGTGAAATGTCTATAGACCGTGGAAACCACCTCAACCATTCTCTTTGTTCTAGTACTTTTATTACCGAGTAATATGTGACATGCTGAGAAAAATGGTGACTACATAGCAGACAAAATGTTGAGACCCTACCTTAGAAAAATATACTATATGCATTTTCTATACAGGAAAGTCACTGAATATAGGATCACTAATTTCCATTGAAATATAATGAGTGCAAAGGAAATGGTGAAGCATCGAGGGAAGATCCCATATAAGATCTAAAACTATATATCTAAAAATTAGAGGGGAAACATCCAATGGCAGTTACTAAAACAACAATAGAGAACTGTAATAAGGTTATAAAAAATATATTCATTAAGAAGTAACCAGGGATTAGAGGAAACATTTCATCAAACATCACCTAACATAATTTTGGTGTAACAAAAGAGTCAAATTAGCACTACAGTGAGTAGAATAACAGAAATGAATGATAGTAACAAAAGAAAAATGGATCCTTAAAGAAAAGCATTACAAATTAAGGAGTCAATCATTATAAGACAAAGATCCATACCTTTACCATTGAGAGAAAATCCAAAGATAAAATGAAGTGGAGATTTGAAGGTCTAACCTACATGTGATGAAGTTTAGATTGCAACACCAATAAGGAAGGTGGAGACACCCCCTAGATCCTAGCCAAAATGTATAATGGTTCTTCTGTAAAACCATATCGTGAGTTCTCCATTTCCCCATAAAGAAAATATCCATATGTCAACACAACTAAGTGAGGCTCCGCAATACCTCCCATCTCTGATATTTTTCATCTGTATTCATCCTCCATTCTAATTCCTTCATAAGATTCACGAATCTATTGAAACCAAAGCTTTTCTTTCTCTGACACAACATGATCTACCGTCCATTTATCTAGATGCCATTTCAATTCCTATTTCTTATAATCACTATGTATTTTATCAGCAAAAGAATTCTTTCCAATGTCAAAAATAGAGTAAAAGTGACCCACTATTCTCCATGGCAGTTTAACAAAAACACACCCCTTTTTCTGCCACATCTAATGAGAAAATGGATAGTCCAGGGATCTCTCCTCTTTCTTAGGAGTAGTATTGTGAAGAGACTGAGCTTGGTGTTGAGCTATTGTCATTTCCATATGAAGGCAGCGAGCTCTAACAAGATCCTACAAGCGAGAAAATTTTTTCATGTAGCGCATGGTCATATGAACATGCTTTCTCACACTGTGACCTCTCACCATAGCTTGCAGCCTCACTAGCCCTTTCAGAGCGCATAAAGCCCTTCATGCCAGGTAACCTTTGAAGGCCACTTATATTGTAATGGTGGCAGCCTCTTCCTTCCTGAAATGAGATTTTCCTCCTCCTGTTAAATGAACCACCTCTGCAGTAGCTCCTGTTGCAACCACTGTTGCTATAGTTTTTTTTTCTAAAGACTGTGCCCCTAATTCTATTCCTGATAATCTTGAATTTCCCACCCCCCTCTAACAGTTTTTGGGAGATTCATGAAAAATAAAGAGTGGGACCGGGAGATGTTACATTATTCCTCCTCAAATTAGGAGTGAATTATCCCCGAAGTAAAAGTTGAGGTGGAGGTCTCTTAAATTTCCACTCGGTGGTTACCTTTATTTTAGTAACCACTATTTTTAAATACTAACAAGGTGCACATTGAAATAAAACTCTCTTAACTTGACTTTCATAATTATTTTTAAAAGAATTTAAGAAAATTACAATTAAATATAATAATTTAAATATTTGGGTTGTGACACAATATCATTGTTGATAGTGGTAGTATAGATAACCTTGTTTCAAATGAAATAGTTTATAAATTGAAGTTAGAGAGAAGAAACCATCAGAATCCCTACCAAATTTATTTATTGTAGAAAGATCTCAAGGCTTTGATCAATGAACAATGTCTGGTAAAGTTCAAAATTGGAAACTATCATTATGAGGTATTATGTGATATTATGCCTATGGATGTTTGTCATCTATTGTTAGGGAGACCATGACAATTTGATCATCATGGAGTAGATGATGGATATGAAAATACCTATTTATTGACAAAGGATGGAGTCTGACACAAGTTGAATTCATTAAAGGAAATATAGTGAAAGGTATGTAGTAATGCCAAAATATTTTTAGTTGATGAAAGGAAGTTTCTAGAAGGCATGAAGCATGAAAATATGTGTTCTTTAATTACAAGAGTTGATAAACAGGAAGTAGAGGATGTACTTGTGGAAGTTTTAGATTTTTTGGATGAGTTTTAGGATATTGAATCTGATAATGTACCTAATGGATTTCCACCAATAAGAAATATTAGTCATCAAATGGACTTGACTCCTAGAGCCAGTTTTATGAATAAGGCATCCCATAGGAAGACTTCAGTAGAGAGTGAAGAATTGAATAGACAAGTGCAGGAATCATTGCAGAAGGGGTTGAATCGAGAGAGTTTGATCCCATGTGTTGTACCAGCAGTACTAGCACCAAATAAAAATGGACAATGGAGGATGTGTATAGATTCTCAAGCTATCAATAAGATTAATATCAAGTATAGATTTTTCTTACCAAGGATGGATGTCATTATAGATTGCTTGAGTGGAGTTGAGTACTTCACAAAGATAGATCTAAAGAATGAATATTACTAGATCCAGATTATGAAGGAGATGAATGGAAGATGCCCTTCAAGACAAAGGAGGGATTGTATGCATGTTTATTCATGCCTTTTGGGCTAACCAATGTACCAAGCACATTCATGCAACTCATGAATGAGGTATTGAAAGAATTTATAAGTAAGTTTCTTATTATTTACTTGGATGATATTTTGATCTTCAATAAGACATTGGAGGAGCATGTAATGCATATTCATAGAGTCTTTGAGAAGTTAAGGGAAGAAAATTTGTTGATTAACTTGAAGAAGTGTAGTTTTGTGAAGAAGGAGTTAGCATACCTTAGATTTGTTGTCTTAGTAGATGGTCTTAAAACTGACCCAGAGAAAGTGAAGGCTATCCTTGAATGGCCCACTCCAAATATTGTTACTAAGGTAAGATATTTTCATGGTTTGGATATCTTTTACAGAAAGTTTATCATAAATTTTAGTAGTACCTGTGTACCAAAAAGTAAGGCCACTTCTATAAACCATTACACTTGAGGGAATCCATGAAAAAGGAGATCTCAAGAAGAGAATTATAGCTTCCTATCCATGAAGTGCAAGAACCATATAGATATTATGAATGGTGGCTCTAAAATGAACCTTAAAGAAAGACCCTTGCAAGGGGAACCATAAAATGGAAGATTCAAATGATAATGCAAAGTAGATCTAAGATGAGATGCAAGATCTAATCTAAAATGATGTGTAAGAAATGAAAAGAAAAGTATATATAAGATGAGATGCAAAATCTAAACTAAAATGATATGCAAGAATGCAAGAAAAGTATATCTAAGATGAGATGGATTAAGCTAGATGCAAGAAATAAAATAACAATGACGATGCAATGTTTTAATATGAAAGATCTAAGAATGACATAGCTCCAAGATGCCAAGATTGCAAGACTCCAAGATTCCAAGATGCTAAGATGCCAAGACTCCAAGAACCTACAGTAAGGTTTCAAGATCTCAAGAAGCTAAGAATTCTATGAGGATGAGATCTCAAGAATGAGGAGAGAGTATCCTTTTAAATGAATTTAGAAATGAACGGACGATCAAGATTAAGAGGCAAAAAGAAATGAGAAATGGTAGAGATTAAATCTTGGTTGATCTATGTGCTCAAGATTCTCAAGAGGAAAAATCAATGGACATGATTAAGAGGCAAAATAATGAGTGGTTGAGATAAAGAGGTAAAATCCTTTATTAAAAGTCAAAAGATTCCATCTCATTGGAAAGTGCACTTTTCTTTTTATTTTTAATTTATTATTTATTATTTCTAGCAAAGTGGTTTCCATTATTTAATTAAAAGAGGTTTTTTATTTATTTAATTAAAAAAGGTTTTAATTAATTAAAGGGAGCATGTTCTCTTAATTAAATAAATCTTAAGATAAAGTGGTCAAAATTTAGGATATAATCAAATAAACGATAAAATGATGAATTGAACAAGAAATAATAGATTAAATCAATATGCAAATTTGATTAAGCACAAGATTTAGTCTAGTATTTAAATTTTAATATTAGAGTGGAGCTCAAAGTTTACTAGACCATTTTTGGGTGATTACAGTATCTATGGAACCTTAATTAAACAATGAGAGGGGGTAGAAAAGATTTTAAGTGGATTGCATGAGCAACAAAAAAATTTGATTTGTTGAAGAGAAAAGTTATAGAGTAGCCTAGTTTGGCACTTCCAAATTTTAATAAGGCATTTCAAGTAGATTGTGATGCTAGTGGTGATCGCATTGGAGTTGTTTTGAGTCAGAAAGGTAAACCCATTACTTACTTTAGTGATAAGTTGAATGATGCCAAAACAATTTAATTTTTTATGATCAGGATTTTTATGCTATAGTTCAGGCATTGAGGAAGTGGAGACATTACCTTTTGCCTAAAGAGTTTTTTTTGTTTACTAATCACCAAGCTTTACAATATTTGAATAGACAAGGGAAATTGAATTAGAGGCATTTGAAATGGGTTGATTTTTGTAGAGTTACACTTTTTTTTTGAAGCACAAGAGTAGAAAGTCTATTAGGATTGCAGATGTCCTAAGCAGGAGACTTAATTTGTTGACAAAGATGTAGATTGAAGTTGTTGGGTTCTAATAACTCAAGAGTTTGTATCCAGAGGATCTTAATTTTGGTGAGGCCTGAAGAGCTTGAACATAAAAGGTGTTACTCTAAACATGACCAGATGGTTTGATTTTATAATCCAAGATGGAATGTTATTCAAAGGGATCCAATTAAGCATTCCAAAGAGTTCCATGAGGGAGAACCTAATGAAATAGAAGCATAGTGGAGGATTGGATAAACACTTTGGTCGAGATAAAACTATTTCTCTGGTTAGTGAGCACTATTACTGGCCACAATTGCAAAAAGATGTTAAGAAGTTTGCATGGCAGAGTTGTAGAATATGTCAAATGAACAAATGAAACACATAGAATATAAGGTTATATCAACCATTACCTATACCAAAAAGGCAATGGGAGGATATTAGTATGTATTTTGTTCTTGGTTTACTGAGGACTCAAGTAGGGCATGATTCCATTTTTATGGTTGTAGAAAGGTTCTCGAAGATGACACATTTCATTCCTTGTAGAAAGACTAATGATGTTGTTCATGTGGCATACTTATTTTTCATAGAAGTGGTGAGACTACACGGTCCTCCCAAAATAATAGTTTCAAATTGAGATACTAAGTTTGTTGGGTACTTTTGGAAGACATTGTGGAAGAAGCCAAAGATAAATTTAAAGTTTATATCATCACACCACACACAGATTGATGGATAGACAAAAGTGGTGAATAGGAGTTTGGGGAATCTATTGAGATGATTAGTAGGAGATAAGCCCAAGGGGTGGGATCTAATTTTACCACCGGCATAATTTGCATACTTGATTATGTCAATAGGAGCACTGGTAAATCACCATTCCAGATTGTATATGGAATTAGTCCTAGAAATTCTTCAGAATTAAGGAAGTTGGAAAATGGAGAAAAATATAGTCCTGAAGCTAAAGACTTCACAGAACGCTTGAAGAATTTGGATGAAGAGGCGAGGAAGAACATTAATAAAATGAATATACAATACAAGGCTAAGGTAGATCAAAAGAGGAAGCATAATGAATTTTAAATTGGAGATGAAGTTATGGTTCATTTGAGAAAGGAGATATTTATAGTGGGAAAATACAACAAGTTGAAGATGAAGAAATGTAAAAAGTTGAAGAAGCATGATTCAAGAAATGCTTATGAAGTAGAGTTTCCCATTGAACTCAATATTTCATCAGTGTTTAATATTTCAAATTTGGCAAAGTATCATGAAGAAAGTATTCAGGATGAGATAAAAAAATCATAATAGAATATTCCAACACCTACTTCAATTGTAGAGGAGATATAAGACATCTTGGATAGTTATGTTGGCATAAGCACAAGAAACATGAAATATGTAGAATTTCTAGTCAAATGGAAGGGACAACCTATTGAAGATTCATCATGGCTATCAAAGGAAGAGGTTGATCACCTTGGTTTTCCTCTAAACACTTGATATGTGACAATGTCACTTCTCAATTTACCCTTGGTGTTTGATGTAAGAGCATCTAGGGTGTGAGAGCAATCTTGCATCACCCAAAAAATATTATATAGTTTTCAATAAGGGCTATCTTTGGAAAGGGTTACTATTTTTAGTAGATTATTCATTTAAGAACAGATTGTTCCAATTGCTTCCCTAGAGGTTCATTTTGGATTTATTAGTCTGTCGATAAAATTTCATGGCAAGATCAAGTCTGATTTTGAATTTTCTAGTTTGGTGGGGTAGTACAAAAATTTTGAAGGCATTAGAGGCTCTGAAAAGGGGTCAAAATTTGATCATCTATTTTTTTTAATCCTATGGCATAGATAACTTCATGTGATTTCTGAAATGGGGTTATAATAGCCAATCAACCCAATGGTTCACAAGTTATGATTTTCAAAATTTGTATCGTTAAGACTCTAGTTTCAATATAGAAAGAAGATGGAGAAAAATCACTTAAGGAGGGAAATTGAACTATTGGGAGCCAAAAGGGAAATTTTCACTTTCTATAATATCCTTAGGTGGCTAATTGTGCTACTTAAATAGGGTTAAAGGGGGATTTTAGGGTTCAATTCCAGAAGTGTAGATTGTGGCTCTATCTTGCAGATTATTGTAATGAAAATACTCATGTGGTTGTAGCATGCTATTTTTAAAAAAATTGTAATGTCATTTCATTGAGGATAATATAAGGAAAGATTTTAGGTTCTTGTTAATAAACAGTTCTTGTAATTTTTCTATTTATTTCCTTGTTGTGTTGTGTGTGTTTGGTCAAATAAGGGGAGTACCCTTCATCAAGCTAGGTTATGATGCAAGGATAGTCTCAAAATGTGGTATGAAGAAAAATGATAAGCTAAGATGATTTCTATGATGAAGGAAAAATTTGAAGCTAACAAAGGTAACTCTAGGTCTTATAATGATAGTATAGGAAAGATAAAATTGTGCTATGATAGATAGACACAAGGACAATGATAAGGAGAAAGTATGCTAAATAGGAGATGATGTACTCCAAGTGAGTTACCCTACCTAAATTTTTTGATAGGTTTCCCTACTCAATGATAATGAACCTCAAGTGATAGGGATGATAGTAATAGCCAATGTATAATTCTAGACCAAAAGAATGTAACCTAATTGTATGCTAAAACTTAGTTAACTAGTGAAGGGTAAGTCCAAGTGTGTAGAGTGAATTATAATTATCTATAATTAGATGAATTATGAAACACAAACCTAAATATCATAATAAAATGTGACACCTCGAAAGTGGATTACAACTAAGTTTTGAGCTCTTTGTTTCAAAAGCGTAGGAACAAAGGACATAAGTGCCACTCTAGTGAATCAAAATAGTAGATATATGTATCAAAAGTGTAGGTATATTAGTCAGAAGTATAGGAATAGTAAATAGAAGTGCAAGTCTAGTGACAATGACTTTTTTCTCCAAATATTTGCAAGTTTTGACTAAGTCTGATTGATGTTTTTGATTAATTGTGACAAGAAAAAACTTAAAATACACAAAAAATATATGAAAGTTAGATATGAGGTAAAAATAAGCGTAATCTATATGTTCAACAATTCCTTAAAGCCTATATTTCCACGATTCTATCGAAATTCAAAGGGACTTAAAGAAATCACATTCTACCTAAGATCATTTGCATTGAAATGCGACATTAATAAGGCCCTTATAAATTAAAATTACATTTCAATATTGATGTTCCATCTAACTCTAAACATCAGCCCTAATGAGGGGGTATATTGCAATCTTGTTATGAAAAGATAGTGAGAGAAGAGGTACCCCCATTCATGTGGAATGTACCTATAATATATAAAATATGGAGATGATGTGGGTGTGATAGGTGTGTACAGGATTGGGGAAGATAAGATACTCTTCATTACCCCAAATTTCCAAAGGAAAGATAAAAATTGATTAACCACAAGAAAATGGTCAATGCATAAATGAATCAATCGATGAAGAATATGAAGAAAGGAGAAAACCTTATCTTCCATTATGGAAAGAAGTATTGAAATATTAATTGAATTTGAAGAAAAATACTAAACTCAAAATATGACAGATCTGGAAAATGCTATTTTCTAGTGTCTGTACTTAGTTTCGGGAAATTCTGCAATTGGATCGGGCCTGGAAACATAGAGACAGAGAAAACCCATAAACCTTCTTCTTTTCTGAGAAAGGTCGACCTTGACCCAAATACAAGGGTACTATCCACAATCTTACCCCTCTATGTTGACCTTGACATGTGCTACTCCAATGAAATTTTTTTTCACGGATCTCGAAAGTCTGTCAAAAAGGGTACTCAAATCCGCACTGTAATTCACTGTTTCACACCTGTTCCTGCAATAAAAATAGTTTTATTTGTTGGGGGGGAGGGTTTTTCCTTGGTCAAACCCCAATTTAGGAATTAACCTTGAAATTGAATTGAAATTGCAGTCATAAACAAAGTAAATGAAATAATTCACCTTGCCTATGTTGAAAACCCTTGTGGAGTATTCGAATCCTTGAATCCACAAGTATGGATGCTCCAAATGAATTTATAATTAGATGTAGGATGTCTCAAATCAATTGTCTTTATATCTTCAACACAAATCTTGAATGGATCTTGGAATAGGAAGAAGCTTGAATGGATGTAGATGGAGAAATCTTCAACAAGAGGGCTCCATAAAGATTGAATCCTCCAATGGCTACCAATGGATCTCCCTAATGAATTGGATCTTGAATGCTTGACTACTTGAAGATGAATGAATGCTTGAATGCTTTCCTTCTCCTTATTTCTTGCTTTATTTCACTTTCTTGAGAGATTGTGAAAGATAGATGAAAGATGGATATGATATAGATATGAAAAAGATGGATTGAAATGAGAGAGGAAGGCTTCATTTTATACTAGTCTAGGGAAAAAAATTCTAGAGAGGCATACATAGGATAATTAAATTCCCATTTAAACCTTAACCCCTAGAAATGGACCTAAATTGAATATAATTTAAGAGTTTACCATTCCGAAGCCCGAAACAGCCGACCCGAAAGTGGGAAATAAATATTTCCACAACCTGACATCCAAAAACTTCTAGATTTTGAAATTTGGACCTTGAGTCAAGGCCGAGGTCGGCCTTGGGTCAAGGTCCAGGTTGACCTTGATCTTGAGGTCAAGAATCTCAAGGTTTCAAGTCAAGATGTCATATTAATGCAGAAAAGAAGTGGAAAATGGGGCAGAATAGGGGAAAAATCCAGATCCAAGTCAAAGACCCATTCAAGAAATTTGACATGACCCCAAACCACTTACTTAGAGGGATAAAGAAGTTGTAAATGGAAGTGGTTCCATTTTCTGACGATACATTTAGCCCCCGCTTTAGCAAGAGTATGGGACTCGGTGCAAACTCTTGGTAAATGAGATCATAAAGAAAAAGACAATCTTATTGAAATCAAAGGGACAAAGGAATCCTTAAGCCTCTAGGGACTCAAGTCTTCATCGACTCCAAGATTACAATAAGAGAGAAATCTCTAGAAAAATAGAGAAGAGGGTGTGATTACCTCGCCCAATGAGAACTTATGTCCCATTGTGAACCACACAAGAAAACAACCCAACTGGAAAGTTGGAGTTGAACCACCTAGTGAATGTGGCTACTCACTAGTCAACCCATCAAGGATTCACCCTTAGGAATATTCTATTCCAAAAGAGAAAAGCCAAAACAAAAGAGATCTAGTCTTAAGGACACCTCCGACCTTAAGGGATCCAAACCTTGAAAATTGAAACTGGAGGGATGAAGAGATCCTATAAGATAAAAATCCATGCTTTAAGGATTAGTCACTAATCCATAAAGGGAGAAGAAAGCCTTGAAATATATATATATATATATATATATATATATATATATTGAAAGTGTGTGTGTGTAAAAAGTAAGCAGAGCATATGCCCCCACATTAAATTCATTGCTAACACTTTAACAAGAGAAATGTCTTGAATGGAAACATAAACAAATCCACTAATTACGTTTCCACTATAAGATGCCCCCAAGTGAAGAAAAATCAAGGGAAATACCACATAAACATACAGAGAGCACATAAGGGATCTACCTATCGTGGGGTCAGTATGATCATAAGATAATATTTATATATGATATTATTGCAAATGAATTAACCTCATTCCCCAAAGAAAGTATAAATACAATCACAATGGATGAAATAAAACATAAGAGTTACAAAGAAGAGTCTTTTCAGACCACAACATGGAGACCAAAAAGATTCAGTGCTACCAAGTCGCAAATCCAACCTGACTACATAAGGAAAACATTTATGAACAATAGCACATGTATAACATAACATGAAAATAACATATAGGAGAATAGAGATACATATAGAGGAATTGTACAATAGGTTCGATTCCTTTATCATCTTGCACAAACAAAGTAATGAGGGTCATATAAAAGAATCTAACAAACATCTAGCAAACACATTACGAGAGAAACATAATACAATAGGAAAACACACAAAAAGCTTCCATGAAGGACAAGCCAATCAAGCGCGTCGCCTACTCTCCCCATCTCATTCTATTTCATTTCAGGAAGGTGAGAAACTTGCAAGAGGGACTATATCCAATACAGTAGGAATAATAGCTAGTTCCAAACAAGGATCCTCTTGAGAATCATAATGTTCGATACTAGGTGTAATTATCAATTATGCTGAAAGCATATTTGGTAAATTAGTATCAATGTCAATAGTCTCATATTCATCATTAACATTGTTAGTATTATCAAGAGTGTCTTCTTCATCTAGATGAATCAAAATAGAATCTAAGATACAAATAGAATCATCATAATCATTCATCTTAACATCATTATTAGCATTAACTTCTTCTAACACATCAGGCATAGGCTAGTCAAAAGAAGGTAAAGAACTTGGAATAATAGAGGCATAGGCTTTAGCTTGAGCTTGACACTTCTTATGACATTCATTAGCAGATCGGTTACATTTTGTCTTTTTTGAAATATGTTGAGAACTAGGAGGGACAATCATAGGTTCCTTCACAGATTCTATAGGAAGATCAATAGGATTCTCAGTAGGCTGAAAAGAAACATTAGGAGCTTGATTAACAAAACTAGAAGCCATGGATAAAGGAGGTATGGAAGGCACAGGAAAAAGACCACAGTTAAGATCCATCTGAGGCATGCTTAACTCAAGAATCTTGTGATGTTTATAAGCTTGATATGATTGAAAAAGGTTATCAGGTCGAGAAGGACATGAATTAGGTAATGAAGGCCAAAATAAGTCAAGTGTAGCACAATCCCTGGGCCTAGAAGGTTGATATAAACTATGATTAATCATCTTCACTTCTTCCTCATGAATAAATTTAAGACACTTATGGATAGGAGAAGAAACGACATGCATGGAATTCAACCAAGGCAAACCTAACTTAACTTGAAAATGATCAGAAGTGGGAACAACAACAAAGGTAGTGTCCACAACTTTACCACAAAGTTCAACATGAAAGTTAATAGAACCAAATGATGGATAAAGAAAACCATTACAAGTTTGAATCCACACATCCGATGTATCATAAGAATCACATTGTAAGTTTTTCATAAAAAGATTTTCTTTAGTAATAACATTGACTAAGGATGTAGGGTCAACAAGACAACCATGAGTAGGTATCTTAGAAATCCTATCATAAATGTAGAGGGGACCATCGAGAGATTTAATATTCTCAAAATCATCAAAGGTAATCAAGATTTCCCTAGGTCTTTTATTCTTAGGTTATTTTCAAGGTTTAGGTTGAGGTGGAACTTGAAGTTGAGTTTGACATTGAGGCTGGGGTGGAGATACAGATTGAGACAAAACAACATGCTCCACATGGTTAACAATGTGATTAAGATCATCCATCTTTGAATCATAAACAATATCCATAGAAGATGGCTGAACAATGGTATTAGTATCATGTGTAGGCAAAGGATTCATATAGATTTGGAGGTTTTGATTAGGAGAGATAGATTTGTTCCCATTACCATCAAAATTATCAAAAGATAAAGCATTAGAATCAATTAATTCTTTAATCTTATGTTTTAAAGATTAACACTTCTCAGCATCATGGCCATTCTAACGATGGTATTGACAAAAGGATTTGGATGCCACCATAGTAGGTAAAAGAGGTCGAATAGGAGGTAAAGTAATCATATTAGCAGTCAACAATTTACTCACAATAGAATGCAAAGATTCAGAAAGAGGATTAAACCTATGATTTAGACGAAAAGTAATGGATGTGGAAGTGACATTGTTGGATGCAACAACAACTTGATCAGAAACTATATTTTCTTTTTTATTTATCTTGACATAGTTGTTAGGTTTTTGAAAATTGTTCGGATAAAGAGAAACATCACTCTTATCAACTGGGATAGGAGACATTGGAGTGTTGCTCTCAAATTGACTCGCTTGTAATTGATAATGATGAAGCGCTACACAAAGTTGTTGAAAAGAGGTAAATTCAGTAAGCAGAATCTTATCTCTTATATCCTTTTGTAGATTTGAAATAAACATACATTGAATATCAATATCAGGAACATGATAAGAAATCTGAGCATACAAATTCTTAAATCTACCATTAAATTCAGTCAATTTTCTTTAGTATTTTGTTAACAATGTATCAAATCAGTTAAGGACACTTGCAGGCCAATGTTATTTTTAAACTATTCAATAAAGGCATTATGAATTTTTGTGAATGAATCAATAGAATAAGGAGGCAAGGAACAATACCATTGCAAGGCCTTATCATGAAAAGTTCTAGTAAATAACTTGTCTAAAATCCTATGGTCATGAGCATAGTCACTACAAAGGATTTGGAATGTTTTAACAAGAGTAACATGGTCTCCCTTACCATTGTAATTCTCAAGATGAGGCATATCATCTTGCTAAGGAACATGAGAATGAATAATGTCTAGGAATAAAGGACTGTCCATGTCACATGTAGGAATGGTAAACTTGAATTGAGTTAAAGATGCAAGTTGTTGTTGTAAAGAGGACACGATTTGAGCCAAACTAATGATTGTGGAATCATTAAATGAAATAGGAGGCATAGACACACTAGAAACACTAGGTAAAGTGTATGAAGTGGTGGGAATGGAAGACACAATAGAGGAACACTAGGAACCATAGTTGGAAGAGGATTGGAATAATTAAAAGGAACATTATGATAAGAAGGTTTTGAAGTAGGTAAGGACATGGGAGGAACACTCATAGGAAGAGAGGGAACCGATGTAGTCACTAAAGAAGGAGTATAAGTAGGAATGCTAGGTAAAGGAATGGAAGAAGGTTCCACACTAGTGATAGGAGGAGTGAATCCTAAATCTTGAGCTTCTTGAGCTAAAGGTTTGACATTTGAATGCACAAGATGAGTAATATCGTGCAAGAGATTAACACCTTGATCACTATCATGAAGGACTTTCTTAAGAGCATCTATAGCTTGAATAAAATCTTGATTATGGTTTTCTTGAGTAAGCCAATTTCCTATTTTATCAAGTTCACTTGAAATTTTTTGGACTTGTTCAATAGGAAATTTTAAAGCATCATCTGTTGGAATTAGGAGAGATAGGTACTGAGAGGGGAGGGGTGAATCAGTGCCTTCAAAAATTTTACTTGTAAAACCTTTCTAATCTATAACTAAATACTGTGATAACCAATCAAAATAACTTGACTACAATTGTATAAATCAATCATCTAGTTAACTTAAGAAAGTAAACAACATGAAATCAATATGACAATCACATAACAAAAGTATTTTGGTAACACAGAAACCCTTGTTAGAAGGTAAAAATTGTGGTGGGGATGACACCCACAAATTCTTCACTACTGCAGATAGAAAAGGTTTGCCTGTTAAGGCTACAAGTTTTGATCACTTCTGGTGATCTTACCTTGTTAGGAGTAACATATTAGATCAGCTAGATCTACCTAGTTATAGGATTTAACAACACTAAATGAAGTGTGTACTAGGTTAAGAGATTTATACAAAGACTGTTAAGTCTACTCGGTTAAGAGATTTCACCAAAAACTCTATCACAATTGTCAAAAAGTAATAGGTAATTCTCTACTAGTTGACAACTCAATTATCTGAAATAGATCTATAAGTGCTCATTAAAATATCACCTTATCTATGATGGTTCTCTGCTCTGTTCTACTTGGTAGCCTTCATTAATTATGCTCAATTTGATATCCTCTATGCTATGTTCTGCTCAGTAAACTGATAGTCTTGAAGATAGGCAATTTCTTCAAGTGCTCCGTGATTCATATATATCAGTTCAAAAACCTCATAAAATGGTGCGAACATATACAATATATAGTGTTCTATTTTTCCGCCTTAGTAAAAAATTAGGTTACACAAATAATCATAACCCTAAGATCTACGGTGCAAAATAACCTAGATCAACTATTACAATAAGATAATCATTACATTTAATGAGTATCTATTTACAATAAATGCTCCTCAATCTTGTTAAACAATTTTACGATCTGTTGTAGCCATTTGCATAGAATAATGTACCATTTCAAATTACTATGCCATTTTCTGTGATCATCGGTAAACACTGTAGAATCTACTCGATGTATACTACAATGATCGGTGTTTACTGACCATCGGTGTTGGTGTCATTGGTGCGCGGTTAACTATGTGATGCTCGGTGTAAAGGCTTTACCGACTGTTCTATCTTACTTCTTGTTACTGACTATCTCAATATAAGTAACCGACTGACCTGTTTACTATCCTTTGATACTAATGACAACCTTAAATTCTCAATAGAGATTAACAATCTCCCCCTTTGGCATTAGTATCAAAACTTTGAATGTATATAGACAAAATGTTTCTATATATTCCTTATGTCTCCGCCATATACATATCCACAACAAAAATTTCTAAGTACAGAGTACTCCCCCTCAGTGCATGCTCCTGATAGTGTGTAATATACATATCAAAGTATACTTATTTGGCATATACATGGTTTTCCCCAATTTTGATAATAATGCCAAATGCAAAAAAAAAATATAATGTATACTTACATCTTATCAAAAATGTGTGGATGGGTTTTCTTTACAGACTCCAAGAGGTTGTCCCATTCTTCTTTCAAGTTGGTAAGAGCAATATGCTTAAGACCGACTTGTGCATGCATGTCAAAGATGTTATCCAACATCGAAATCTCTGGTGTTGCCACAAGTTGTTCAGCTTTGACAATGTGTGCTTCAAAAAATTTCAGGTAAGGAGTGAGTTCTTTTGGTAACTCTTTAACCTAATCGATGATGTGTGCTTCCTATTTCCTTAAGTCTACTATCAACCGCCAGAGTTCCTAAACTTGGTTAATATTCTTTAAGAAAGTAGTTGGCTCGGTGATAGCTGCTTGTGTACTTAACTTTATTTCTTCTTCTAAACCTTTTATCTTTTCACTGACTTCTACAATGAAGGTGTTTGAAGTACAAAGCTTGATTAGAAGGTGACAGATTATCTGGATGATAGACTTTACCTTGGTAATGACCTCAGATAATTTTACCTTGTTCAGTGCCACTTCTGTGCTAATCCTTTCTGCCAATTTGTTCTGAATCTTGGATTCTTCCCTTTCTTCTATTCTTTCATTTGCATCTATATCAGGGGCATTGATTTTGTCGACAAGTGTGGCAAGTTGATCTATGATGGGAGTATTCTCATCAATATTTGTTTCTGGTACTATCTATTGCAGAATATCTCGTACATCATTTAACACTTCTTTGCATTTGTGTTCTTGCCTTAAATTTTCTTGTGCCACTTTCCTTGAACATAATTCCCCATACCTACTTAGTTCCTCAGGGCTTAGGGTTCTCAGGTCACATTCTGGTATAATGATAACTTCATCAATGGTGACCAGCCCTTTGGATTTCTTCTTCTTTTTCTTCTGGGCAAGAGGTGACTTCTTCTCACTTATGACAATAGCTTTTTCTTCACTTCTCAGAGTATCCTTCCCAGTTGACACAGTATCATCCTTCTTCAGCTCCTTAGTAGATGGTGTGGGAGTCTCAGTTGTAGTGTCAAGTGGGTTCACCTCGGTTAACTTGGTTTCTTCTGGTTCCTTAGTTTCTGTAAACTGTGCCTCTAGTTTGTTAGGCTCATTTGTATCTATAGGTTGCTTGGGTGCTTGAATCTTAGTTGTATCATTATTTGGCTCAGGATGAGACACATCGGTTTGTACTTGTGAAATTATTTCAACCGCCTCTACAAGTATAGGTAGTTCACCCGGTAGGGATGTGAGCACACTATCAGTGTCTAATGCTTCATCTTTATATGGTGCAATTGTCACATCTTCATCATCCTCATCATCAGGATCACCATTAGTGATGTCCTTAATGAGTCCATCATCATCATTTTTCTTTTGCAAGTGGATCTTAACTTGATCCGGTGCATCCTGTGAAATTTTGATTTCTTCCTTTTGTTCGATGATATCAATTACCTCGGTAACTGATATACCGGTGTCCTCTATTTTCTTACCTTTGTTATCATCAATGAAAATACCTTTACCTTTTGAACTGTGTCTCTTCTTAGACAGTTTCAGGAATGCTTCTTGTTCAGCTTTCTCTTCTACTTTCAAAATTGATGTCTAGAGAGAATCACATATGACATCCATATCATCCACATTCTCATCCATGATCTGCATAGCTCTATTCTTGACTAGAAATCTAGCTTGATATTTTGTCATGTATTCACTTACCATGGCATAGCTAAAGTGTCAGGTTGCACAGCTTAGTGACCATTCTCTTTTCCTTTTCTTCGTATCTAGTGCAATAGCCCATCTCTCACTTATTTTGTCATCAAGTTCTTTTGGCAATTGACATGCAAATTCCATTGGTACTCGCTTGAATTTTATCATCATTTGGACAATAGCATGTTCTATCTTTGTCTTGTCCTCAATTGACATTTTTTCAAATTTTCCTATGCCTAGATCTGTAAGATTTCCATTCTCAATTATATCTTCAATTATTTCTTCTATATTACTTTCCCTATTATGAACTAACTTGAATTGATCAGGATCATTTTCAGTTTCTGTATCCTCTAGATCTTCCTTATTTCTTATGTATTTCCTCTTTTTCTTCAGTGTCTCAGCTACTTTCTTTGTCTTTCTCTTAACATATTTCCTTGTCGGTGTAGCTGCTCTTCTTTTTGCTACATTTACTACTTCAACTTGCTTGGTGGATTGTGCAGCAATTGATGAATGTGTCTTCATTCCTTCAGGTTTTGGTAGTTGCATTTCTTGTTCATCATTTGTGGGAGGAACTAGTGTGTGATCCTTTTCTTTGTCTAACTCAGTTTCCTCGCTATCATAGGGCTTGTCAACAAACTATAACTGACCTTCGATTGCATCATCAACTGGTGACTCCTTAGGTGAGTCAGATGTAGTTCCATATTTTGCTGTGAGATCTTTTTTCATTCTCTTTGCCCTTCTTGACATTTTACCAATCTCTATGTCTGTTGTGATTCTAGACTTAGCTTCCTCATATACACAAAACCTACTGGTAGTGATGTCTATCAGTAATGCCAGCAATGCATTGATACATTTCAAAGAGAAATCATGATTCATTTCATATCCCATCGGTGCTAGCCATTTTGTTCTTGGTTCTACTGCCTTTATCATTGAGTGGTCTGTGCTGACTACAGAGCATATATCATCTTCAAATTTACTTACTAAGTCCTTTGGAATTCGACTCCTTTGTTTCATTTTTGTTTGAAATTCCTTGAAATATGCATTGAATTCCTTATTCAGATTATTTCCTAGACTTTTCATCATTTCACCGATTTGAGCGGTTATCGGTTTGTCTGATTGCTAGTTTACTTTACCGATACCCGGTACATATTTTTGTAGATAGAGAAATGTATAGACAAGCAGTGATCCATACTTACATGTATTAGACTTCTTTTCTTTTATTGTCTTCATGTTGTCATGCAGTTGGTGTAGTAGTAGCTCGGCAAGATCAACTTGGTGATCTTTCTTCACAATTTTGTAAGCCATGTCCATGGTGCTGTAGGGTACACTATTTGGTCTGCTAGATTGTAATATCTTGTACCCGATGACATGAGCTGCAAATTTTACCGCTGGATCTTTGATAGTTGATATTTTCAGTGCCCTACCATCCCATTGAGCTCTAGTGTTCTTTTCTATGTCGGGATGAGACAAACTTTGAAAGGCTTTGGCTTTGTCGGTTGTAGGGTATCTAGTAACCCTATTGATAATCTTTTTAGTGACCTCAACAGGTTTATCCAACCAAAATTTTCCATCATGAAATCTACTTAGCACAATTCTTATCCAGTCATTGTGAAAGGATTGTAGGAAGAATATAAAACACCATAACCCTGACTCCTCAATCTTCATATATTCAAATTTGATCTTTCCATCTGGTCCACAGATTTGCTAATAAGTGGTAATGGTCTCAAAATCACATACTTCACTGATCTTGCAGTGAATGTAAGCCCTAACGTCTTCTGTCAACAAAACCTTATTTGGAATACTAGAAAATGCACCCATATCATCTGTTTGTGCTGCAACCTTGGGATGAGGTTTAAATTTCTCCTTGGCAAAGTGTGCCCTTACAATTAATTCCACCTCCTCCTCAATGTTCTATGATTTTCTTGCAATCGATGTCAATGCCATAAATTGTTTCTAGGGTTTCGACAAACAATAAATAACTAGTGTTCGATAGGTAGATGAACTTACTTGTTATCATCTAAGTTTTGTCATCAGTTTGATCTACAGTAGCTTGGAATCTTTTATGAAAATATCTAGCTTGAACTCTTCTATGTAAAATCACTATTCTTCGAAGTCGCAATGTAACAATGAACTCTGTTTCCACGTATATATAGACTTTTTGATATTCCCACTCAAACTTTGATACATTAAATGTGTGACCTAACTTTTGATACAAAACAGCTATCAGCTTGGTTAACATAGAATTTCTTCATCGGTTTGCACTGTTGTCAGTTAATCTTATATAGTGATTACCGACGAGTAACCAACTCATGTTTCTTCTTTTACCGACTATATAACATTTGTAAACTTATAACACATAAACCATATTGCATCTTTATTCATGTAGATTTGGTATTTGTACATCATATATAAGGAACTGTATGTAAAATGTGATCATTTAAAATGTCATTTCCATACATACCTTTGTCAACTTAAGTGGAGGTACCGATGTCACCCAATCTAGTGGATGAGGTTTCACCAACAATGTTACTTGACTTAGCATTTTCATTAGATGCCTTCTTCCACATTGTGTTCCTTAGCTTCGTAATTTTTGCAATGTTATATCCACTCTCAAATATATGGTTTTCATCTAGTGCTCGGTCTCTGTAGTTCTTGCTTACATGACCGACCTTATGACAGTGCATATATGCCATTCCTGCATTTGTCCAGTTTCTTGATTATCTGATCCGATTCTTTCTGTAACATTTATCTGTAATATGTCCATACTGACCACATATAGTACAATTAGTCCATGTATTATAATCCCAAACATATGAGTTACCTTGTCTCTTCAGTTGATATGGCTTTCGTTATAGTTTCTCCTTAGGTGTCCAAACTTGTTTCATTTTTGCCTTGCAGTCCCTTGCAGTGTGTCCATGCTTATTACAAGTGTAGCATATTTTCTCCTCAGTAGTATTATTAGTAATGTCATTCTTCTTAACTCTACATTCATAAGCTAGATGTCCAAACTTACCACGGTAATAACAATATCCATTGAATTTAGGAATGACAGGAGGTTTACCTTGTGCTTTGCTTCTGCACACATTAGATGTATGTCCTGATTTTCCACAATGGTAACATGTCATTACTTTAGGTTTTTGACTTTGATTGTTGTTGACTTTTTCATCTTGTTGTGATTTTTCTCCTTCACTGGTGTAGCCTATACTAGCTCTACTTCCAAATCTCCTCTGATTATTCAGGAAATCATCAATCTTTTTAGAACTGTCCTCAGCTATCTTCATCATCTCATTGTGTTTCTTTTGTGTCTTTATTTCATTTCTTACTTTTTCATTATCTTCTCTGAGTATTGCAACATCTTCAAGTCTTCTTGATAATTCTCCATTTACTCGGTTCATTTCTTGATTAATTGTCATCATCTGATTTGATACTTGGAAGTGACAATCAGTGAGTCTCTGTATTTCACTTTCTTTTTCTTGAAGTTGTTCTGTCATCAGTCTTCGGTCTTCAATAGCTAGATTCTGATCTTGTTCAGCTTGTCTACCATTGTTCATGATTTTCACCATTCTCACCATTTGAGATTCATGACCGATTTGAAGTGCTTTTTCTTGCTTAGATAGATGTTGATTCTCTTCAGATAAATCAGAGATTATGCTTTTGGATCCATCAAAGATGCTTCCAGAGCTTGATCCAATATGATCAAATATTTCATCAATAGGTTCTTCATGATAACTGATTTCATTCAGTTGAATTGCAAGGTTCTTCCTTTCAACCATTAATTTCTTCAGTTCTTCCTTAGCTTGTTTAAACTATTCCACAAACATCTGCATTTGTATTTTTTGATTCTCAATAGTCTTGTCAAGCTTGTATCTCTCCATGACTTAGATCTTTACCCTTCATTTGTTAGACTGTTCAACAAGAGAACTGTACTCTAATACCAATTGTTGGAATTAGGAGAGATAGGTATTGAGAGGGGAGGGGTGAATCGGTGCCTTCAAAAATTTTACTTGTAAAACCTTTCTGATCTATAACTAAATACTGTGATAACCAATCAAAATAACTTGAATAAAATTGTATAAATCAATCACCTAGTTAACTTAAGAAAGTAAACAACATGAAATCAATATGACAATCACATAACACAAGTAGTTTGGTAACGCAGAAACCCTTGTTAGAAGGTAAAAACTGTGATGGGGATGACACACACAAATTCTTCACTACTACAAATAGAAAAGGTTTGCCTGTTAAGGCTACAAGTTTTGATCACTTTTGGTGATCTTACCCTTTTAGGAGTAACATATTAGATCAGCTAGATCTACCTAGTTGTAGGATTTAACAACACTAAATGAAGTGTGTACTCAGTTAAGAGATTTATACAAAGACTGTTAAGTCTACTCGATTAAGAGATTTCACCAAAAACTCTATCACAATTGTCAGAAAGTAATAGGTAATTATCTGCTAGTTGACAACTCAATTGTTTGAAATAGATCTATAAGTGCTCATTAAAATATCACCTTATCTATGATGGTTCTCTACTTTGTTCTGCTTAGTAGCCTTCATTGATTCTGCTCAATTTGATATCCTCTGTGATATGTTCTACTCGATAAACTAATTGTCTTGAAGATAGGCAATTTCTTCAAGTGCTCCATGATTCATATATATCAGTTCAACAACCTCATAAAATGGTGTGAACATATACAATATATAGTGTTCTATTTTGCCGCCTTAGCAAAAAATTAGGTTACACAAATAATCATAACCCTAAGATCTACGGTCCAAAATAACCTAGATCAACTATTACAATAAGATAATCATTACATTTAATGAGTATCTATTTATAATAAATGCTCCTCGATCTTGGTAAACCATTTTATGATCTGTTATAACCATTTGCATAGAATAATGTGTCATTTCAGATTACTATGCCATTTTATGTGATCATTGATAAACACTATATAATCTGCTCGGTGTATATTGTGATGCTCAGTGTTTACTGACCATCGATGTCAGTGTCACTGGTGCTTAGTTAACTGTGTGATGCTCGGTGTAAAGGCTTTACCAACTGTTCTGTCTTACTTCTTGTTACCGACTGTCTCAATATAAGTAACTGACTGACCTGTTTACTATCCTTTGATACTAATGACAACCTTAAATTCTCAATAGAGATTAACATCATCTGCATCATGAGATTAGTGAGAAGAGTTATCCTCCATAGTAGGATTAGAATCACGAATAATCAAATTGTCATCTGGGATCCTGAGGAGAGGAGAGGAAGACTCAGGATCAAAGAAACCCATAAGTCTATGACTTCTTCTAACTGAAATATTATAAGTAAGACTAGAGGTAGTTAAGCTCATATACCAATGCAATGCAAATGAACTAAACTAGGAAAACACAAAGCATGAACAAATAAATGTTTTTGTATTTTTTCTTTATATGAAGTGTAAATGCAAACACATAAAAGAAGACTAATACATGCAAGATCTAATACCATAAAAGAAAGAGTTGTCTATCGCGGGTTCACCAAAATATAATATACAAAAATATGGAGATGATGTGCATGTGATAGGTGTGTATAGGATTGGGGAAGATAAGACCCTCTTCAATAACCCAAATTACCAAAGGAAAGATCCAAATTGATTAACCATAAGAAAATGGTCAATACATAAATGAGTTAATTGATGAAGAATATGAAGAAAGGAGGAAACCTTATATTCCATTATGGAAAGAAGTATTGAAATATTAATTGAATTTGAAGACAAATACTAACCTCAAAATATGATAGATCTAGAAAATGTTGTTTTCTGGTGTCTCTACTTAGTTTCAGAAAATTCTGCAACTAGACTAGGCTTCGAAACATAGAGATAGAGAAACCCAAGAAACCTTCTACTTTTTTGAGAAAGGTTGACCTTGACCCAAATATAGGGGTACAATCTTGCCTCAGGGCACAATCTTTCCCCTTTACGTTGACCTTGACCTGCGCTGCTCCGATGAAAATTCTATTCATGGATCTTGAAAGTCTGCCGAAAAGGGTAATTAGATCTGCACTATAATTCATTGTTCCACACCTGTTCCTGTAAGAAAAATGGTTTTATTTGTTGGGGAGGAGAGGTTTGCCTTGGTCAAACCACAATTTAGGAATTAACCTTGAAATTGAATTGGAATTGCAGTCATAAACAAAGTAAATGAAATAATTCACCTTGCCTATGTTGAAAACCCTTGTGGAGGATTTGAATCCTTGAATCCACAAGTATGGATGCTCCAAATGAATGTAGAATTGGATGTAGGATGTCTCAAATCAATTTTATTTAGATCTTCAACACCGATCTTGAATGGATCTTGGAATAGGAAGAAGCTTGAATGAATGTGGATGGAGAAATCTTCAACAAGAGTGCTCCATAGAGATTGAATCCTTCAATGGCTACCAATGGATCTCCTTGATGAATTGGATATTGAATGCTTGAATACTTGAAGATGAATGAATGCTTGAATGCTTTCCTTCTCCTTCTTTCTTGCTTGATTTCACTTTCATGAGAGATTGCAAAAGATAGATGAAAGATGGATATGATAGATATGAAAAAGAAGGATTGAAATGAGAGAGGAAGGCTTCCTTTTATACTAGTCTAGGGCACAAACTTTTAGAGGGGCCTACATAGGAGAATTAAATTTCCATTTAAACCTTAACCCCTAGAAATGGATCTAAATTAAATATAATTTAAGAGTTTACCGTTCCAAAGCCCGAAACAACAGACTTAGAAGCGGAAAATAAATCTTTCTAAAACCCAACATCTGGAAACTTCTGGATTTTGAAAGTTGGACCTTGGGTCAAGTTCAAGGTTGACCTTGACCTAAAAGGTCAAGCTTGACCCCGAGGTCAAGAATCTTAGGGTTTCAGGTCAAGATGCCAGAATAATGCAAAAAAGAAGTGGAAAATGGGGCAGAACAGGGGAAAAAGCCAGATCCAAGTCAAAGATGCATTCAAGGCATTCGAGATGACCCTAAACCACTTACTCGGAGGGCTAAACCAGTCCTAAATGTAAGTGCTTCTATTTTCCAACGATACACTACCCTCTCCATAAAAATCTATAAATAACTTGTACAAAGCTGAGGATAGCTCACTCTTATCTAAAGGAACAAAAATGGTGAGTAACTTAAAGGGATGAAGTAATCCATTTGAAGTAAAACCATAACACCAAGGAAAGGAAAGGAGGTTTCTAACCTAGGCTTTTAATCACAATTCAAGGACTTGTTATCTACATGTTTGACAATGGACCACTTAAGGATATATCCTAGCCACTTATATTATTCCTTAAAAGGACAGATGGGGTTTGACACATCTAAAACAAATGTAGATATTGAGGGAACTATCAACATAGAACTAATTACCAAGAAGTGTTGGGTTCTTCCTTTAGACCAATTTATATAGTGGATTGAATGAAAGAACCAATTTAGGGTCATTACCTTGGGGTGAGTACCCATTTTCCCACCAAGGAAAACCCATCTAGAAAAGGAAAAAGAATATATGTACACTTTATCTTATACCCAAGATTCATTGGAAGGCAAGGGGAGAGGACACTTATGTACTATATTGGGATCTACTTAACAAAAAGTGTACAAGTACACCAAACACATAAAACAATTAAGTTCTTTTTAAGCACCAAACTAAATGTGATCTAGTATAAAGAAAGAAAGTGAATTTATTAACCATTAAAAATGAATGTGAGCTAATTTATGAATAATAAAGCCAAATTTGCATCTACAAATTGTTAGAAGTCCCTTTTCTAGTTTTGGACCCATGAAAACAAGATGCACCACTTGTTAGTCCATTAGAGTTATCTCAAAATCAAATCAAAATGAAAATTTGGTTGTATTTTGTTACAAAAGCATATAAATAGAACTCAAATGCATAGGTATACCTTCATAGAAGCACATAACTAGTTAAACATTGCAAAAAAGTAACCAGTCAAAATAAGTGTAAAACAAAGTGTAAAAGTGTAGATATATAGAGCATATATGTAGTAACAAGAATCAATAGCACAAAAACATAGAGAAAAAGCATAGGTTCTACTAACAAATATGTATAAATAGTAAAAATGCAATAAACTAAGTCAAAAATAGTGAAAACAAATAACAAAAGTGAAAGTATATATGTAACAAATATGCAATTCTAGTGATTCCAATGACTTTGGACTTGCAAATTCACAAAACACTTCAACTAAGAAAAAAACAAGATTTGTAAAGAGACTAGGGTCCCACTTGACATGCCAAAATGATGATGATCAAAATGAACAACCAAATGTTATAAACCCTAATCTATACC